>JAFLJL010015745.1:229219-236719 GCA_018398815.1 Conus ventricosus | reverse complement strand
TGATGACAATATGAATTAATGCATCACTACGTAAGATGGACCATATGATTATGGTAAAAGATCGTGCATATTACATAACTATGTTATGTCATACTGATGATGCGCGTTTTCCATGTGAACGTGACCTGTTAGCTTCAAAAGAAAAAGGAACTGTGAGCACACTGTCTTTGAGATATAGATCTCTGGGACGCACCTTTCACCTTGAGATTACCAAGTGTGGTAATTGCATAACTGGCAGAGACAGAGACAGCAGCACTAATGAAGGTCAGACCATGTCACAATAACTGGCAGAGACAGAGACAGCAGCACTGAGGAAGGTCACAACATGTCACAATAACTGACAGAGACAGCGGCACTAATGAAGGTCACAACATGTCACAATAACTGTCAGAGACAGAGACAGTAGCACTAATGAAGGTCAGACGATGTCACAATAACTGACAGAGACAGAGACAGCAGCACTAATGAAGGTCACAACATGTCACAATAACTGGCAGAGACAGAGACAGCAGCATTAATGAAGGTCACAACATGTCACAATAACTGACAGAGACAAAAGCAGCAGCACTGAGGAAGGTCACAACATGTCACAATAACTGACAGAGACAGAGACAGCAGCACTAATGAAGGTCACAACATGTCACAATAACTGACAGAGACAGAAACAGCAGCACTGAGGAAGGTCACAACATGTCACAGTGCTGCCCTGGGGCTAAAGAAGAATCAGTGGAGGAGGAGGAGGAGGAGGGAGGGGTGGAGGGAGGGGTGAGGGCTTGGCAGTGGCAGGGAGTGGAAGTGGGGTGACAGCACCTGAGGAAAGAAGTGGTCAGTGTGCAGTGTGTGGAAATGAACTCTTCCAAATGACCACTGCCTTGCTAAGGAAAGAAGTGGTCAGTGTGCAGTGTGTGGAAATGAACTCTTCCAAATGACCACTGCCTTGCTAAGGAAAGAAGTGGTCAGTGTGCAGTGTGTGGAAATGAACTCTTCCAAATGACCACTGCCTTGCTAAGGAAAGAAGTGGTCAGTGTGCAGTGTGTGGAAATGAACTCTTCCAAATGAGCACTGCCTTCTGCCTTCCCAACCCACTGTGTGTCTTTCTTTCTGTGTCACATGTACTCATCGTACACACCTTCCCAACCCACTGTGTGTCTTTCTTTCTGTGTCACATGTACTCATCGTACACACCTTCCCAACCCACTCTGTGCCTTTCTTTCTCTGTCACATGTACTCATCGTACACACCTTCCCAACCCACTCTGTGCCTTTCTTTCTCTGTCACATGTACTCATCGTACACAAGTCAAATGTAGGAAAACTCCCCTCTTCTTTGTCTGTTTCTGTTTTTCAGTTATGGTAACTTAAGATTTGTTAAAGAAAAATCACTCGTCAAACCACGAAGGTTCAAAGTCCTCAACTGATGTACCGGTGACTCACAAAACTGTGCAAATATTAGTTATCCACAAAGGACAGCACACGTAAAACAGGATTGAGTGAGAAGACAACTGATTCCTGAAGGTGGAGTGGCGATTTTGAAATAACTTATTTCAGCCAGACTCATTCACCTATGGCTTTTACCACCTAGTCCACTAAATGCCTTTCCAGACCTTACAGAAAGGTTTTTTTGGTTGTTTTTTTTTTAATACGGAGAATAAATTGATAATGAATCTGGACACAAAAGCGTCAGAAATGGTGGTATTGGACAACCAGAACTAAAAAAGTTTGTTTCATCTTAAAAAATAACTTTGTTCCGGAAACTCACGCCATAGATCACAAACGGAAAGAAGTATCCCAACAGACACATTTCCACTTCCTTGTCATATCAACAAATCTGGACCTGAAATACTTTCTAGTTTTTGTAAATTAGACATTTTTTGTCACAGATTTAGTTGTAGGAATTCTGGTGAACTTCTTGCAGAGCCAGAGAACACACAGAACAAACAGCAGAAATGACAGCACAGAGCACACAGAACCAACAGCAGAAATGACAGCACAGAGCACACAGAACAAACAGCAGAAATGACAGTACAGAACACACAGAACAAACAGCAGAAATGACAACACAGAGCACACAGAACAAACAGCAGAAATGACAGCACAGAGCACACAGAACAATCAGCAGAAATGACAGCACAGAGCACACAGAACAAACAGCAGAAATGACAGCACAGAGCACACAGAACAAACAGCAGAAATGACAGCACAGAGCACACAGAACAAACAGCAGAAATGACAGCACAGAGCACACAGAACAAACAGCAGAAATGACAGCACAGAGCACACAGAACAAACAGCAGAAATGACAGCACAGAGCACACAGAACAAACAGCAGAAATGACAGCACAGAGCACACAGAACAAACAGCAGAAATGACAGCACAGAGCACACAGAACAAACAAGGAGACATCCCCTAAAAAGGATATTCTAAGTTTACCTAAATAACTCGTACCAGACACATCTGTAGAGCACTAACAACTGTAGAAATGAACAAACACTTATAAACGTTTAATATTTCTTTTCATACCAATCAAACTGGGGTTACCTGTATGTGTTACTGTTCTATATTCAAGATCGAAAAGGCACGCTTGTGTGTTCAACGGACTAAATATTCAACCGCCGTGATTTTTTTAAGAGCTCATGATACCATTACTCGAAACACACGGCTGATACAAAGTTATATGTTTATAAGAAAGAAAAACGTCTTTTTTTCCCAAGTGCAAACGCTTTCATTTGCTTGTAAAGAAATTTACAAATAGACAACGTGAAAGAAAGAAAAACAACAACAACAACAACAACAACAACAACGATAAAGCACTACAAAAACCAACAATGACAGTAGATCTTATCTTACATAAATACATTGCAAAGCTGCAATAAGTTTGCAAAGAACAGCGATTCCTATTCACATACATATTACAAAACAAGTACAACGTTGTGTCTACACTGTCAGTGTCACACAGTAACCTTACTATTTTGGAGCGTTGTCCTTTTTTTTCTTCAAAATCAATAGTCAGAGAGAGAGACAGACAGACAGAGACAGAAAAAGAAAAAGAAAACACACACACACACACACACACACACACACACACACACACACACACACACACACACACACACACACACACACACACCTAGATTCCTTAAGTTTTCTATACAGACGCATAGAAATCGACATCAACAGTACAAATAGATTACATATCCAGAAACGACGGTTGACTTTTAGCTGCCACGCCAGGCTTTGCTCAGGACTACACATATACATACACATGCGCGCGCGAGCATGCACACAAAGCTTAGTTTTCAAAAAAAAGTCATATTGTTGCCATTTGTTTGCAAAATCAACATAGTTCATCTTCATTTTTGCAATGCATTTTTCTGCTTGGTATTTGGTTTTGAAATATTTCCTGAAGACAGGAAACAGAGGAAGCACCTTTTCAAGTCTGGACTTATATACAAAGAACTTTGCAGAGATAATAATGCAATCGAGTATGATGTCAGTTTTTATCCGAGAGTCAGTGCCAAACAGAACAAGTTCCTTTGATAATACAATGTCAGGTACACTAGAGCAATTGTCTTTTAAGAAATTCTGAAGGTCAGTCCAAAAATGTGTTGTCACGTCGCATGTGAAAAATAGATGATCTATAGTTTCCTTTTTAGACTTACAAAAAGTACATTTGTTATTTTCAACGGTGTTCATTTTTTCAAGGACAATATTTGTAGCCAGGATCCTGTGAATTAATCACATCTGAAACCATTTCAGTTTAACTTCTTTCATTTTGTGTGTGCGAAGAAATATATTTTTCCAGTTCAATTCTTTACCTATTTCATTGTTCCATTTCTCACAGCACCTTGGCTGTGAGTTATCTGCATTTAAGATCTCATAATAAAGTCGAGCTCCCTTCTTTGCGCTCTAGATGATACTGAGAGCTTTTTCAGTTGTCGTAGGCATATTACTAGTGAATCTGATATTCTTCGTTCGAATATATTTTCTGACAGATTGCACACAACCTAGCTATAGCATAAAGTTTGTTTGAACGGTATGCTTTTGCTTGAATTCTTCATATGTCATGAACGACCCTGCTTGGTTTATTAAATCCGCAATACGATATACACCTTTGTCTATCCAGTCCTTGAAAAATATACTTTTCCCGTCTATTCTAATGTTTTTATTGTAAAACTGTTTTCAGCCAAAAGATCACTAAGATCCTCAATACCTACTTTGTCACCAAAGATTTTATATGCTTGGAAAGTGTCATTCCAAAAGGCATTAGTCTCTTTTCGGCTAACTGGTAAAGTATAGCCATATTTTTGGAGGAAAAAAACCGTCTTCTTCTTCTTTCTTCTTCTTCTTCTTCTGCTTCTTCGTCTTCTTCTCCACCTCCTCATTCTTATTGTAATCACTACTACTACTACCACCACCACCACCACCACTACTACTACTACTGCTGCTACTGCTACTACTATACTACTACTACTACTACTACTACTACTACTACTACTACTACTGTTATTATTAATATCATCGTTATTCATTACTATATCATTATCATAATTATCGTTGTTATTATCATTTACATCTGAACTCAGACTGGCGTTGTCAGCTCAACAAATTCTTTTCTACAGCTGAGCTATGAACACAAACAGTGACATAAGCCATGCACCGTGAGCAAAGAAGAAAACTGAACAGTGCAAGAAAACTACCTTTGTTTCCAAAGGAAGCAACTCTAACACACTGTCTAAATCTGTTGAAGGCACACAACACGATGGCTGTACACACAGTTCTGAACTATCCACTGGTTGAGAAGGTTGTCAGATGTGACGATGGCTGTACACACAGTTCTGAACTATCCACTGGTTGAGAAGGTTGTCAGATGTGACGATGGCTGTACACACAGTTCTGAACTATCCACAGGTTGGAAATGAAATGAGGTAGGGAACAGTAAACGATAAACAGTAAACAAGTGGGGTATATTTTGCTCCCATAAGGAAACCTAACACAGAGTAACTTTTATTCAAGACTGGCACAGCCTTTTAAACTTGCTTGTTTTTCCCCACTATTAGATTGTTCGTCTATGTATTTGTCTGACTTTATTCAAGGTTGAGAAGGTTGTCAGATGTGACGATGGCTGTACACACAGTTCTGAACTATCCACTGGTGGAAAAGGTTGTCAGATGTGACGATGGCTGTACACACAGTTCTGAACTATCCACTGGTGAAGGTTGTCAGATGTGACGATGGCTGCGCGTCTGTACGTGGTGACAGTCAGACGCCCACTGGCGGGCCCCAGGCCTGCCTGCTGGTTATGTCTGCAGGATGCAGGGTGTGACGTACTTAGCTACAACCCTGTTCTGTTGTCAGCGTCATCACTCACATGTCCTGAACGCTTAAACCATAGCTCCTCCCATCTCATGCATATGCACACACACACACACACACACACACACACACACACACACACACACACGCCGCGCGCGCGCGTGCGCGCGCGCGCGCGCACGCACGCACGCACGCACGCACACACACACACACACACACCACGCACATACGCTTGCACACACGCTTGCACACACGCTTGCACACACGCTTGCGCACACACACGCACACACACACACACACACACACACACACACACACACACAACACACACACACACACACACACACACACACACACGGGGGGGGGGAGGGGGGCTGAGGCGTGCTAGTCCCCTATTCATTTGTCCGCTGCACAATTGATAGTGTAGGCAAAGAGTTGGGTCTTAGACTGTGCAAGGTGCTCAATCCATTTCAGTCAGACAATCAGTGGTGTGGACAGTGAGGTGTGTTAGTTCGCAATCCATTTCAGTCAGACAATCAGTGGTGTGGACAGTGAGGTGTGTTAGTTCTCAATCCATTTCATTCAGACAATCAGTGGTGTGGACAGTGAGGTGTGTTAGTTCTCAATCCATTTCAGTCAGACAATCAGTGGTGTGGACAGTGAGGTGTGTGAAGTTCTCAATCCATTTCATTCAGACAATCAGTGGTGTGGACAGTGAGGTGTGTTAAGTTGTCAGTCCATTTCACTGAGACAATCATGGTGTGGACAGTGAGGTGTGTTAAGTTGTCAATCCATTTCACTCAGACAATCAGTGGTGTGGACAGCGAGGTGTGTTAAGTTCTCAATCCATTTGACTCAGACAATCATGGTGTGGACAGTGAGGTGTGTTAAGTTGTTAATCCATTTCACTCAGACAATCATGGTGTGGACAGTGAGGTGTGTTAAGTTGTCAGTCCATTTCACTCAGACAATCAGTGGGTGTGGACAGTGAGGTGTTTAAGTTCTCAATCCATTTCACTCAGACAATCATGGTGTGGACAGTGAGGTGTGTTAAGTTCTCAATCCATTTCACTCAGAGAATCAGTGGTGTGGACAGTGAGGTGTGTTAAGTTCTCAATCCATTTCACTCAGACAATCAGTGGTGTGGACAGTGAGGTGTGTTAGTTCTCAATCCATTTCACTCAGACAATCAGTGGTGTGGACAGTGAGGTGTGTTAGTTCTCAATCCATTTCAGTCAGACAATCAGTGGTGTGGACAGTGAGTGTGTGAAGTTGTCAATCCATTTCACTCAGACAATCAGTGGTGTGGACAGTGAGGTGTGTTAAGTTCTCAATCCATTTCACTCAGACAATCAGTGGTGTGGACAGTGAGTGTTGTTAAGTTCTCAATCCATTTCACTCAGACAATCAGTGGTGTGGACAGTGAGGTGTGTGAAGTTCTCAATCCATTTCACTCAGACAATCAGTGGTGTGGACAGTGAGGTGTGTGAAGTTCTCAATCCATTTCAGTCAGACAATCAGTGGTGTGGACAGTGAGGTGTGTTAAGTTCTCAATCTATTTCAGTCAGACAATCAGTGGTGTGGACAGTGGGGATGTAGGTTCCCTGTCCATTTCGCCATTGGCAACAGGTAGTGTGGATAGTGAGTGGAGAGAGTGAGGCTGACCTAGACCTTGAGTATGGCTTCCTCGTAGTGATAGATATTGTAGGAAGTGAGTTTAGGGGCGGGGTTGGTGGAGACGGGAGGGATGGGGGGGGGGGGGGGGGTGGTTGTTTCACCAGTGCCATCTGACTGAAGAGCAAAATTGCACTGAATATGAGAAGATAAGTAGTTGCTCTTTCTTTGTTTTCATTGTCCTAAATGTTGGTACGTTTTACCTGAGGAAGACCCGAGAGGTCGAAATGCATTGTGTTTTGTCCCGTAATCTGCTTGTCCGTATCGTTTGGTGGAACTAACACCATGTCTTAAACAAAAAACCTGGGCAAATTACTCGGGGGCTGTCCACCACTGTGACTGATAGGGCAAATTACTCTGGGCCTGTCCACCACTGTGACTGATAGGACAAATTACTCTGGGCCTGTCCACCACTGTGACTGATAGGGCAAATTACTCTGGGCCTGTCCACCACTGTGACTGATAGGGCAAATTACTCTGGGCCTGTCCACCACTGTGACTGATAGGGCAAATT
>JAFLJL010015745.1:210979-229119 GCA_018398815.1 Conus ventricosus | reverse complement strand
TGACGCTGAAAATGGAAACCATGTTGCTGTCAGCATTCTGGCTGATGACAGTGGCAGAGGACTGGGGTTTGTCCTCAGATTTCATCATCGCTGCCATCTTCCGTCGCCTCCGTCTGGGCCGTCGTCCTGAGCGCTGTGTGTCCGTCACACAGCTGCGGACCTGCAGTGGTGGCCATGCAGGTGGTGGCTGCTGCAGTTCCTCCCGCAAGCTGGCGACTGTGACCCTGAGTGCCTCTAGCCGAGTTTGAAGCGAGGCGACAGTAGCAGTGCCAGCTGTGTAGAGGATGTCACCGTCGGCGCCGCAGTCCTGCATCCACCTTGGGCTTCCTTCCTAGCCTCTTCAAAGGTGGTGGTAGGATGGTTCCGGACGAAATACCGGACATCCTTGTGGAGTGCTGCTTGTCGTAGGCCACGGGTGAAGACGTCCCGTAGTATGGATGCTGGCAACATTCGATCCCCAGCCTGGTTCACCTTCCTCCATAGGTACTGGAGATGGGAGCCATACTCCCAGATGGTCTCGTCCTGGCCTTGCTGCCTGTTGAAGAATGCTGTGGCCAGGGTGACCACATCACGCTGCTCTCCCCAGTTCTCCTCCAAGATGGTAAAGATCTTGGCTGGAGAGTCTACCTCTGTCGCTGAGAGAACAGTAATATGCCGACTCTAAGCCACTTTCACCCTCAACCAGTTTTCGGGCGAAAGTGACCTAGAATCAGCATATTACTGTTCTCTGACAAGTAAGACTTCAATAACCAAAAAATAACGATTATCTACAAACAAACATACTGTGCAGGGTTATCCGTTTTAATACTAATTTACTAAACTTTTCAGATTTCAGTTTTTGTTTAATCCTATGTTTTTCCTGGTCATTTTCAATAACATCATTTTCGCGCAAACATTCTTCAAATGAGTCTCTGTCTTTCATGTGAAATAACACTACAGTCTTTAACTGTTCTCTAAAGTCTTTTAAAACCGAGTTATATTTTTGGCATAAAATCCACACACTATCCCAGCATGTCTTCCGCTGAAAGCTAGTTTCGACAAAGTGTTTCTCTTTTAACTATGTCTCTTTCTGCCGAACAGTCATCTATAATAAATAGTGTCTGCGTTCCTTCAAACAGTCTATAAAACTGTTCTAAACACTCACTCAGTTTATTGCTAGATTAACTAAATATATGTCATCATCTGTCCATATAAACCTTCTATCATGATATGCTTTGTTCCATTTAAGTGTTGGACAGAAAACCACAATATGATTAAAATTATAGCGATAAACTGTTTGTAATAGGTCTAGGACAAATATTGTTTTTCCACAACCAGTCTGCCCACAAATCAATGAGCAATGAGGAGTTTTTGGCATAAAGTTTAACTGCTCCATAGTTTTATAGCAGAATTTAATCTAATCCAGTTATTATTTTTATCATACTCTCTGTCAAAACTTGTTCAGTATAATAAAACCCTACGAGGCCTAAAGTGTAAGATTAATCCAATTCAGTTCTGTAAGATTGTTTCTATTTAAGTCAACATTGATTTTGTTGCTTGTTGTTATGATCTTAATATCCTCGCCATTGTGAAGAACGACGATGGTAACGTTAAGACGTTTAACGTCTAAGTTTTGCCAGCTAATATTAATTCCTTTTATAAGGTCATCACTAACGCCCACAACCCATCCCGCTCCACATCTTTAAAGACAGAAATTTCAAATATCATTGTGAACGTGTCTCCTAATTTTCTGCTTGGAAAGAACTGTAATTTTGTAGAAGCTTTTTTTACAACTGTTTCTTTTCTGTGAGGATGTACTGCTTTTTCCCATACGGCGTTATTTCAATTTCTTTCCGACTATTGTCGTCCGGCATAAGACTTACATGTAAAGGGCCAGAGTTGAATGCTTTTCTGAAACTTTTTTGACGGCTAAAATAGTAAATGGGCTTATGAATTCAAATTTTATTTCCCATTCTAAATATGGTTCTAAGTGCCATTTGAGGTCAGGTTTTCGAACTATTTTATATTCATACTGACCAACATTATTTGCTTCTAGATTGCGCAGCTGTTCTAGTTTAGGAAACTTTTTACTGTCGCCAACCTCTTTGCGTTTATAATCACCATCTTTAGTGTACTCAAAACCATACAAAGCGCCTATCTCACCGTTCTTTAAAAGTCCGCAACGTCTGCAAGGTCTTTAATTCTAAAGTTTACACCTTACAGGCGCTAATGTAACTCCGGATTCTTCTGGCCCACGCGACATTTTTTAGTACAGTTTATTATTTTATTTCCAAAACAATGTGCAGGTTATATCACATTTCACAACTTTCCCCGTTTTTGTCTTTGATTTTTATTTTAAATGATCCGACCCTCCCACAAACTAATCTTTTAAACTGAATTAGGGAATTGTATAATTTCATAATTGCAATATGCAGCTTTCCCTGACGGAAGACTCTAAAACAGTTGAGGGGCCTTCCATCATATAAGTTTCATCAGTGCTCAGCTCATCCAAATGAACATAGAGAAATTGAATGTAATGCAAGATCGAGCGATTTTCTCCCTCATAAGTAGTTTTGTCTGGCGCAACCTAAAACTATGAATGCCCCGATGTCAGTTGCAAAGCCTAACATTTTAGCTAGCTCCCCCATCAAAATAGTAACCAAACTTCTTCTTTTCAGGTTTGAAATTCAACATTGTTGTCAGATTCGCATTGTTAAGTTTGAGAGCAATGTCAAAGTTACTCATTGCTTTTTTTAAAGCGAGCAAAACCCGTAATAACCATCAGGTATGGTTAACGGGCTAACTAATTGGCCTCTATTATTAACTTTTTTAATCTTTTTATTCTCCTTGGCTTTGCTTATTTTAAACCATACGACTTTGTAGAATATTTCATGGAGCGCGGCCGTTCGGTTCCGCATTCGTTATTAATAGCAGTTCTAAAAACGAAGGGGGGTCTTGAGTTGTTATTGTTAAAAAATTTTTTTAAAAAAACAAATTAAAAATGAGTGCATTCAAATATACTGATGCAAAATATTCTGTTGGCCGCACTACAATCTTAAAAATATAACAACTGACACCCTCGACATTCTGGACCCAGACTGACACCTTTCATAAAAAGGTGAGTACTCCATTAAGCAGATATCTTAAAACCCCCCTGTTAAAAAAGACAAACATCCGCAAAAGTGTGTTCATCACCCGATCAGTTTTATCAGAACCAGTTTAAACCTTTGCTGTGTTTGTGCCCCAAACGGGGTGTGGAGTGTCGTATGCTGATCATTTAAATTATCCTAATCCTTTGGTTAGGTCAGTGTACAGATTTCATTTCTATTACACCTCAAAACGTATTTTGACTGAACTGCAACACCATTACCAAATGACAAACCGTTAATCCTTTTAGCAACCGAATAGACATGAAGGCTTTTGAAAGGATCTGTAACGAATTCAATATTAACATCAAGACAGATTTTAGACAAAAGTTGGATCTTAATCATGGCTTAGGCACCCCTTATTATTGGGGCGTGCACAGAAAGTAAAAAGTATGACTGAATCCTCCTTACACATCCTTTCTCTTCAGGCACAACTGTTCACCTCGGGTCCAAAAGAGCAAGAGCATAAAACAGCATGGACAACATTTACTTAGACACTTCTAAGGGCCTAACTAAGCGGGAATAGAACGAATAAACGACTCTATTCGTACTACGTTTGGGTTTGCTAGGTTCACAAGCAAGGCAAGATCGAGCATAACTGATCCTTCTACTGGCTTTGATGCACAAAAACAATACTTAGCAAATTTAGAGGACGCCATTAATTCTACTGTTGATTTCCCTTCAAGTATTAAAAGGTACCAAAATGTTTACAATACGCAAGATCAAAAGTAGACTTTGCTGTTGGCACTGGTTTATACATGCTACCTTCTGACCTCAGACTCCGGGTAGGGAACAATAATAAACACAACAATGAAATTCTCGTTGCAGGAAATGAACAGAAGGTCGGACAAAACCGACAAAAAATTCTGAGCCAGTAATATTACAAACAATAAAAAACATCCAAGATTAAGTCATCCAATCCCCAAGTCCAACCCCCAAATCATTGAAGACTCAGCAAAGCCGGGGACTCTGTTCGCGATGACCATGAATATGAAAAGACAGCGCTTGTTCTTGGATTAATGGCATAGGTTTATTTGGTCTTTATCTTACTAAATAGTAACCCAACTATACAAGAACTAATGTCCATAAGTGCTCGGCCATAAAGCCAACTACTTTGCTTGCAGTAGACAAAGCCAGCTGACAATGCCCCCTAATATGCTAGGTAAAGAGTCTAAGCTTTACCACTAATTTTTTTAATAAATTCGCAAGATGATCAACCCTGTTTTTTAAACCCATAAATTATCAGGCGGAGGCGAGGCGGGGGAGGTAATGAACTTTGACCACCGCCGCCGTAATAGCCATCACCAGTGTACTTTTTGCAAATCCTAAGGCTGTTATAACGCTTCCCAAAAGTGACTCCCTGCTCTCTAAACAATGTTCTTATTCGTTCTGCTAGCGTTGCGTCTTCATAAAAATTTTTTCGATAGTTTCTCCTTATTCTATTCACTTGATTTTCGTATAGGTTTCGGTTAGTAGTTCGTCACTTCTAGTCTTGCTGACCCTCTCTGTTCAAGATCTTTTAGTCTTTGGGTTATTCTTTCTTTAATATCAGGCCCTAAGTTGGCGTCATCACCCTCAACGAGTTTTTCTTTTTCTCTTTTTATATGCCCATCTAGTTCACCTAGTTTTGCTAAATTGTTTTTTTAAATTCCCTCTGAGGGTTTTTTAAAAGTACGATTCAAGGGCTAATAATTCTCGCATAGGCAAGGGGGAATCATTAATTGTTTTAACGCTGTTTTCTTCTGAAAAACTGGTTTCTGCTTCTTTTGTATTATTAATTCGCCTGCTGATGATTTAATTCTTTAAGTTCCATGTTTTTGAAATTTTGGTTATCTGTCGGGAGTTCTTGAAGTGTTTTTTGAAGTTTAGAAACTGCCTCCGCCCTTAATTTCGGTCTAACAAGACCAAGGCGATTTTGGTCTTTCACACTGAGTCTATTTCTAATTGAACCCACGGCTAAAAACTTGATGGGTCTTTTTTTTAGTTGTAAGCTGAACAAGTTCTCCTCGGTCGTTTTTCACAAACAAATGACCCATCTTTAATTCAAAATCATTTGGTCAAAAATTTCGGGAGTCTTGGCCTAAACTTTCTAAAATGATTTAACCTTTACTTTCTGTTAATTCATCCGCATTGAGAGCTTTGAGCGATGCTGTGTCAAAGGGATCATTTCACTCATTCGTCTCCAGGATAAAAAACATCATAATCTCTTCATCTTCAATTCCGCCATGTTTTTAAATAATTAATGTTTATTTGCTTCATAAAAATGTCACAAGCACATGGCTCGATTCTTAACCCGCATAGAAGACTGAAAAAACCCTTTTTGGGCGAAGGGAAATAAAGCGGACAAATTTACTGTTCCAAATAATCCATCTACTATTAAAGCAGATCAAATTCTTACTGTCAAATTTCCAGACCTGGGAGCAGATGACGTGATTGTGCCAGGCTCTGCGCGTCTTACTTTCAAAATAGTACTCGATTCAACAACAGACCCAAACAGGACAGTTGTACAGAATCTGGGGCGGGCAACCCGTTAAGAAAATTTCTATAAAACTTGAGGGGCAAGAAATATTTCATTACACAATGCAGACATATTTTAACCTATTCTGATCTATGGCTAACCGGGAATAAAGGGCTGATTTTGCGTTTCAAGGAATAGAAAAGAAGAAGCACAAAAACATAGAATGGGTGCCGCAGATACTAAAGACGGCAAAAAGTATGGGGCTGTAAATTTTGCGTTTGGAAATCGCTTTTCCATTCCCTTAGATTTTGAGTGTTAAAAGCGCATGCGCCATACTTCAAGGACCCATTAAAAGACAGATTGTCATATGAACTAACTTTAATGAATACAAACGGGTTATCAAATCATCAGACACCGAAGGGAAAGTACAGCATTTCTGACAAACTCGTTAGAGTTTGACGTTGTTAAACACCCTAATTTAGCAAGGCGATTTAACAACAAATCAGTCAAAATTAGCAATATATACGAAAGAGTGATTCATCATACAACATATCCTAGAAGCAGGGCAGACACAAAAATGGAATTTTAGTTTTAGCGTCTCAGCAAGATCGCTTAAAGGGATTTTATTGCTGTGTAAGATGAAGAACCATCAAAGAGGAAGTGAAAAGTTTTTTAATCCAAAAAAAAACGAAAGTACAATGTTCGATTGAGCATCCTAACCAAATCTATGCTAGCGGGCTTAAACCTTATCAGCATTTGATGAAATAAAGAAAACTGTTTGGAGGTGGGAGGTGTAGAAAACCAACAGTTGACCTTGTGGCTAAAGATCTACACCTTCACAGCGTAAGACTTGATGATTATTAACAACAAAATACGGGTTTTTGGATTGACCTAAGGTCAACGGAGATATCAGTTGCATGAAGCGGAGAACCCGTGAGAGACGTAATAAACATTCAAATTGATAAAGAAGAAGAAGCCGATAAACCGCTAATGTACATTTGTTTTTAATATATGATGCGCAGCTGAATATGAAAATAACAATTAAAAGATATACAATACTAAATTATTTTCATTTTTAAAAAGCATGTCTGTTCAGGTTAATCCAAATGTGCCTACAGCGCCCCCAAAAGAAGAGATAGGGAAACCCCTAACATAAAAACCTTTAATTAACAAACATTACACAAATGCAGCAAGTAAGAGCAAGACCTTTCAAAATACAGCAAAACCAAACGAAGGGATTCTGCTGCCTTAATGCTGTTACATATTTAATACTGGAGCATCGACTATAAGTGCTCTATCACAGGAACGAGGTTTGGGCTCTTAGCAACAGGCATAGGCGCACCCGCAGCTTTACCTCTAGGAGGTTTGTCTTTAGCTCTCGGTCTGTGTTCATTTGCGTAGGGGCTGCTAGCAAAAAATTAAAACTAAACTCCAAAAGCACACAGCTAATGGTTTAACTAATAACAGCTAAACTAGTTCGTTCAAACGACAATAAAAAAAGCACTAGCTGACTCAACATCACGGATGAAGAATTTAATCGTTTACAGGCCGATTTTGATGACTACAAAAAGACAAAAGTTGATCTTCAAAGAAAGCGAGGACAAGTTTTTCTCAACAGCCAGACCCCCGAGCAATAAAAAAGGAATGCTTAAAAAAAGTAAACGAGACTAAACTCTGTTCTAAACAGCTCACATTAACAACGCCAAAGGGCGTTTATACTTTAGTTTATGAGTCCAACCGCAAAAAAAACCGTTGATATTGATTCTGATTAATTTTTTTTTTTTTAATTAAATAAATATGTTGGCTTAGAAAAGAAAGACAGCATGGCTAAGATATATGAAGGGCAAGACGAATTTTTGAAGGAATGCTCGAGAGAGAGCGTTTATCAAGAGCACTGAATGAAAAATTTATTTAGAAGTCATTGACCCAACAAACGTACAGGGAAGTGTTGTTCATGCTATTTCTCAAGTTCCAGGCCCAAAATAACAATAGACCCCCAGTTAAAGTAATGTTACTGTTTTAATCGACCCATGTAACAATAAATGAAGAAAATCTAGAAGTCTGGGGCTCAACTAAACAGCAACTATTCTTCTCATAACGACTTAACACCCGGTTGGGCAGACGAACTGCTTGCACAGTTGACGCTGCCGCTTTAAGAAGCCAAAATGAAGGCTCTGGTTGGTCAAGGGCGCAGTCTTAGAGATTAGATTAAAACAGGGTAAGTATGCACCGATTGTAGGCAAGGCTTACATTCCGCTACCCCGAGAGTTGGTTTTAAAGAGAGCATTTAAACATAAAAAATTCAGACAACAAATGTTTCATGTGGGGCGTTCTTGCAAAGGGTGCATCATGTCCGCGACACGCAGAGAGAGTGACTAACTACGGCAATACACCAAAGATCTTTAAATTCAATGGAATATCCTTTCCTGTTAGTGTAGACCAAATTGATCAGTTTGAAGAACAAAACAAACCAATAACTGTTAATGATACACATGGGATGAGGAAACAAATTTGGTGCCAATTAAAGTGTCCAAGAACATCCAACAATAGGCGAACCAGCCAAAAGTCATGTGGACTTACTCCTAATGTTTCGCCAGCAGGCTGCCCCATTACACATTGAAAACGCACAAGAGCAGATTATTAGCGCATACTTTAAACATGAACATAAACAAGAATTCTGTAGAAAATGTTTAACAAGAATTCCAACCGCTCAGCCGCGCTTGAACATAAAAAAACAATTTTAAAAAGTTCTGTAGACTGTAAGACAAGAACTAACTACGCCCCCTCCAGGATCAAAGTTAGTTTTAAGAACTGGGAAAAGGCTGCAAACAAGTCCATACGTAGTTTACGCAGACTTGGGGGTCGCTTATTGTTCCTTTTGAAGGGCCAGCACCACAAAAACTACGAAAAAAAATCTTAATGAGTAATCATCAGATTTTTTCATTTGCCTTCATTATTTTTAGGGCGGATGGCGTTTTTTTCAGAGCCCGAATTTTATAGAGGACCAGATGCTGCAGAAACATTCTTTAAAAAGCATGCAGCAAGTGCGTAACGCCTGTTCTAATAATCTAAACTTATCTGAAATCATAATGGCGCCTGAAGACCGACAACAGTATGACTCAGCCACGCATTGTTGGATTTGCGGTTTAGAGCTAACGCCCAAGAGTGTAAACCCCACAGTAAGAGACCATGATCACATTTGTGGGAAGTTTAGAGGGGCAGCGCACAGTAAAAAGCAAACTTCAAATAAAGTTTGATCCAAAGACATGGAAGCTGCCTGTATCTTTCACAACTTGCGGTTATGACTCTCACCTTATAATGCAAGCAGTAACCAGCGCCTTCAGGGTAGCATGCATTGCACAGTCATCAGAAAATACATGTGTTTCACTTTAAATAACATGTCTTTCTACGACCTATGCAGCACATGATGGGCTCATAAAAGCACTGGCTATGTCCTTAAAGTCTGCCCAATAACGGAAAAATATTTTGACTCAACTCTTTTTTAGAAAGGGTGTTTACCCTTATGAATACATGAACAGTTGGAAAGGTTTGACGAAGATACACTTCCACCTAAAGGCGCGTTCTTTCTAGTCTAGAGGAAAGGACATCAGCGACTCCGATTACCAGCATGCTCAAGATGCTTGGCAAAAGTTAGATTGTAAAACGATGGGAGATTATCATGATTCATACTTGATGGCCGATACATGTTTGTTTGGCGGATATTTTTGAAAATTATAGAAAGACCTGCATGAAACATTATAGCTTGGATCCTGCGCATTACATTCTGGCCCCGGATGAGTTGGATGCTTTCTTAAAGTTTACTGGAGTACAGATTGATTTATTGTCGATTTACCAATGATCCAGATGATTGAAAACGGATTGCGTGAGGAATTAGTATGGCGTCGCATCATTTACTGTAAAGCAAACAACAAATACTTGGACGACTATGATCCCAGTAAAAGGTCTAACTATCTCATGTATTAGATGCAAACAATCTGTATGGATGGCAATGGCACAATCACTTCCATTACGCAACTTTAAAATGTACACAGGTACAAATAATATTCAAAAGGCATTAAAATGGTTGGGCAGATTGACGCCCGATCGACAGCGTGATACATTCTAGAAGTTGACTTAGAATATCCTCAGGAACTCCATGACCTGCATAATGACTATCCATTAGCAGCAGAAAGTCTAAAGACGAATCCAAGAGAGCCGCCTAAACTTGTGCCTAATCTTCGGGCAAAAAAAATTATGTCTGTCATTAACAGACTTCTACAATTTTATTTAAGACACGGTTTGAAGTTAACAGCTGTTCATCGCATAATTGCTTTTGATCAAGAACAGTTCATGAAACCATACATCATGAAGAACACTGATCTCAGAACTAAATCCACAGATGCTTCAGAAAAAGACTTTTTCAAGTTGATGAACAACAGCTGCTTTGGAAAGACTATGGAGAATCCGCACAAGCGCAAAGATGTCAGATTGGTCACCAGAGAGAACGAAGCAATTAAGCTAACTTCAAAACCTAATTATCAGACTTCAGAAGATTTCATGATCACCTTTTGGCATAATGATGAAAAAAAAGAAAGTCAAATTGGACAAACCTGTTTTTATTGGGTTTTACTGTTTTAGAATTATCAAAGCTTTTGATGTTAGAATTTCTTTATGACTACTTTAAGCCCTCGTATCCTGATCCAGAGTACTTTACACAGATACAGACAGTTTTGTTATAGATATCCCTACTGAAGACATCTATAAAGACATGGAAACCGAAGTGGCTAAAGGGCATGCAGGATGGTATGACACGTCCGATTATCCTAAAGACTCGCCTTTACATTCAATTACTAACAAGAAGGTTTTAGAAAGATGAAGGATGAATTATCTGGAAAGGTAATCAAGGAGTATGTGGGGTTAAGGTCAAAAATGTACAGTATTTCGAGCCAGGAGAAAATCATTAAGAAAGCAAAAGGAATATCTCGCAGCGTTGTGCAGTCAAACATATCGCATGACAACTACAAAGAAGCATTGTTTGGCAATAAGACTTTTCATCATGACAACGTAAAACTGCGATCTAATCTACATGAGATCAACACAACAGTTGTAACAAAGAAGTCATTAGATAGAACAAACACAAAACGGTGTTTGTTAATCCAGAGTTTTCATATGCAATCGGCACTGGAACCGTAAATTAATTAAAGCGAACTGTGTCCGGGGATTATCTGCAGTTCTTCCTTCACAAAAGATCTTTGAGGAGCTGGTTGTTTTGTTGTGTCAGTTTCTCGTAAATAATACACGGGCGGATTCATTTTTACAATTCTTTTTATTTCGTATGGATCAACACTCCAAACTGATCTGTTTGCCCTGATGCGAGTATCCCCTTCCGCTTCCCCCAGTAAATAAAGGTACCTTACTTTCAAACCAAACGGTAATAGTTTGCTGGTTGTACTGGAGTCTTCAGCAACATTTATTGTTTTTTCTTTTGATTGCTTGTACTGGTTTTAACCCTTTAAATTCTTCATTATTCATTGCGCGCAAAACTGAGGGCAGTCTTCTAACCCATTCTGTGTTGCGAGAATTGTCAATCAGCTCTCTGTGATACTGGTAAGAAAAAAGTCTTTCGGCTAACTGTTTGTTAAAGTTTTCAACTAAAGCCTGTGATCTGTGAACTCCCGAATGCCTCTTCTAATAGTAACTCTGTGTTTTAACAATAATTGATTCACTTGGCCTTTAAATTCTTTTCCATCATCAACTTGAATCATGCGAGGATAAGTTAGTGGCCCTCGTTGGTATATCAGTTGTATAGCGACAGCAACAGCAGAAGCACTCTTTTGTGTAATGGCTCCGCATCTTTGTATCTTGAAGCCATGTCAATGACTGTGAGTGCGTACTTAAATCTTTTTTCGTCTAATCCTATCAGAGGTAAATATAGAAATCCATTTGATGGGTGTCGTTTGAGTTGTATTAACAAAGTGCGGTCTCTGTATTCGTCTAGGGCAGTAAATAAATTGCCAAATTGCTTGTTTAGATAAACCATTCCTTTGCTGTTTGTTCACTGACCCCCGCCGCTGGCTTAGCTTTGTATTGCTGTGATACCCTTCCAATATCCTTTGGCGAATAATAGATTTGTTCATTTTATTCACCAATATTATGTGCAACAAAATACACGACGTCATACCAACGACAATAAACCCGATTTCTTGCATCTTTTGTTTTTCTGATGGTTGATAAAAGTCACTGAATTTTGGTGGGGCAATGTCTCGATTGGTTTGCCTGTTACTAGATAATATTGTTTTATGCTTGATCAACATCTTTAAATGTGTAAGCTGCATGGCCCTGTTTTTTCAGAGTATCATTAATAAAATCTAACTGCTCAATTCTCTGCTTTTCATAGCGATCTTGTGCTGCGGCTAGTTGCTCCACAGCTTTGTTATGTCTTTTTCTCTCGCCTTCATCTCGCAGTTTACTAAATGCGTAATTACTTCCACTAAAAGCGTGCGCATTAACCACAGCGCCGCCTATCATCATTACGAGCGAAGCCATTTTTATAAATGTATTTTTTATTTACATATTTATACTGTCTGGAATTATTCCTTGCTGACTAGAAAATCTTTCGTGGCAACCGAAGCTGCAATGATAGCAATTAGCTTTGCTGAATCCTCAAAGTCAGTTTGCCAAGATCTGCTGGTTTAATTCTTAACAAGCATTACCAAGCATTGAGTAATCCTACACTTAGACCTCCAATAACAGCAGAATGGTATACAAGGTTGGTAACAGTTTTTTCGTGCTCATTTTTATAAAATAAAATAATTATAATTTAATAAAAAACATGAACAGCGATGATCTCCTACAGCTACAAGGCAGCCTAAACCTTCCCGAACTTATGAATGACCAAGTTGATGACCAAGCTATTATGCCCAAAAAGGAGAGGTTGTATTCTTTGGCAGCGTGTGGAAAAACAAAACAGTTCCTCGGAACTGAATTCAGCATTGAACAGATTCAACAGATGTCGCCACAAGACCTTTTAAAGTATCATAACAGTATGAAGCGCAGCTAGGTCTAGAATGGTGAAAAGTGTGGGGCAAACGTTCTTAGTTTGTACACTAAACTAGTCAGTAGATTTGCTCCCATTGATTCTGAACAAGATCTTACGTATGATTTAACGCAAGATCCTGTTTTAAACAAAGTCATTAGAGTCTCTAGGCTGTGATCTATACTACAGATTTGGAACATTGTTATCGCCATTAATCATGGATTAATAACTTTTAATCATATAGATTTTGTTTCCCTTCAAAATGAACGAGCTGGAAATCATCAGAATCAGAAACATTGAATCAGGTGGAGAAAGTAACCAAGCCAGAAAATCAGCAGAAAACACTGAATCAGGTGAAGACCATTGAAAAGCATCCTCATCCTGGGCGTGTTGAAGCAGGAAGAAAATTAGCAGAGTGGAACAGACAAAAAAAATTAATGTTACAGAATAAAACTCATCATGAAAACATAACACCACCAACGCCAGAACAAGTTGATTCAATGCCAGCTATAAAAACTCCATGTGATACAAGGGCCCCAAAGTCTTCATGAATATTGAACTTAAAACTGTTGCCATTTTTGGCGCCATTTGCTGCTGCTGGGGCAGTTATTACGGTTATAAAATATATACACAATGGCAGCAGAAACAAAAGCAACCAAAAAAATCTGAACCGTTAAATACAGAGAAAGACAACAGCACGCCAAAACCGCCAATAACAAAGCATCATTTTGATCCATTTATAATGCAATAATATTTTAAAATTTTTTTTAATAAAAATAGAACATGGCGTATTATAAAAATGATGAAGTCAATAAATAAAGACCTGGAGTCTATAAAAGACATTTCCATAGACCAGAATTGTAATCAATGCGGTTGCTTCGGATGTAAGACCTTCCTTAAGATCTATGCAAGAACGCTGAGCAAGACATCCTCAACGATGACGCGTTTTTTGAGGCGTGTGTGTACTATATTAGGCATCTGCTATTTAAGATAAAAACATAGATTGTATTTTTTGATAATTATAAGATAACTTGAATACGAACTTGGTTGTACTTAAAGGATGACTTAATCAAGAACTTATTAAGAACTTGATCAAGAACTTAATTAAAAACTTAATCAAGAACTTATTAAGAACTTGAAGTAACTTAATTAAAAACTTAATTAAGAACTTGGGGTGACATAATTAAAAACTTAATTAAGGACTTGGGGTGACTTGGGTGGAGTGTGTGTGGTGTACACAGAGCTTTATTATTTGTCATGTGTAACACCACTTGGCGCAAGACGTCTGAATAGACAGCCTTTGTATGTGAAGTGGAGCGTAGACAGCAAAGCGACGAAGCAGCAAAAAAAAGTCTAATCTTCTCACTGCTGATAACCTTTGACCGCTCTAGGGTGGAGCGCTGGATCTCTCAAACGGCTTGCCACTGTAACCTTTGAGCGCTCTAGGTGAGCGCTGGAAAACGGCTTGCTACTGTGACCTTTGAACCGCTCTAGGTGGAGCACTGAAGAAACGGCTTGCCACTGTGACCTTTGACCGCTCTAGGGTGGAGCGTGAAGAAACGGCTTGCCACTGTGACCTTTGACCGCTCTAAGGGTGAAGCGCTGAAGAAACGGCTTGCTACTGTGACCTTTGACCGCTCTAGGGTGGAGCGCTAGTTCTCTCTCACTGCTGCGGACTTTGAGAGGAGTGTGTTTGGGGTTGCATTGGTTCTTGTACGGAGTAGTCCAAATAATTTCTATCTCCTCACTGCTTGAAAACATTAAATACAAATCCTTCCTCATAGAGTAGATTTCTATGAAAGAAAGACCAACTGTAGAAAACCTTTAGCATATGGATTCAACAAACGAGCAATCTCTCTTAGTTTGCGAGAATATGAAGGGCCTGCCGCTCTCAACTCATCCAAAGCACTAACAAATTGTGCATGGTACTCAACATGCTCGTCAAGTATTGTCAGCTTAGAAATCTCCCACTGTCTTTGTTCTGCCATGATCAAAATATTATATAAACAAACCAACCTGCACAAAACCCGTAAATATCTTCTCACTACACCACACACCTTCAATGACAATACAACCCAGTCTTGCTGACGTGGCGGCCACAAAGTGGGAGTGACACGTAACAGTCTAGAACATTCGCTAACGACACCTGGCGCGCTGTCAACCTGAAATGAATACACCCCCCCACCCCCACCCCTCACCTGGCAAGCCCAGTCTCCCGCTTTATTGATTTTTGGTCGCTTGCCGTGCGCTGTGTGAACGAAGGTCGCGCGTCTCGCTAGCCGAAATTAAAGCGATTAGGTTTCGGCCTCGTGTCAGCCCTATCTGTTACACATAGTTTTGTAGGTTAGAAATTATCAGAATAAGTGTGCGGATTTTATGTCAAAAATATAAAACTTATCACTTAGCCTAGTTTGCTGTGCTCCTCTTTTCTCAACCAGGCTTGAAAATTGGCAGAGTTACAGCAATTACTGCCGTATGCCAAGCTTTTATGGCGGCTCTAATCGCCAGTAGTAGTACATCCGTCATTGTAATATTGAAGCATTTATATGAAGATAGGCTGGCCACACACTACTCCTCTCCATACTGTAGATGTACTAAGGTCCTGCCTAACCCTATCTAGTTTGTTTGCCAGAACATTCGAATCGCCATTCAGTTGCATAAGGGCACACTTAAAGGCAGATGAACGGTTAGAATTAAAAAAGTAGAAAGTATACACATCTTAATACACAGATCAGCTTGCCACATGAACACTGAATCTGTAGTTAACAATCAATCAAGTCTAATACAAACTGAGAACATTTTACTTGGGAGGAACAGCAAAAATTTTCAAATATAAGTTTTTTAGCATACGATCAGCCGTGTTTACCTCCGCCTTAAGAAATGAACGCCATGTTTTTAAACATGGCTTTAGCTGTCTCAAGCCAGCTCCCAACAATCAACGCGTGATGGTTTGTTTTGCTTCGGCCGGCTTTCAACAATGCAGCGCCATTTATTAGATAAGGAACCATCTCATCAATAGTCAAACACGTATCAAAACTGGCTACATCTTGTTTCATTTCCTTGAGCCAACAACCCTTTAAGATAGTCGTTCATTTCCAAAGCAGTTAGTTCACTTTTCCGTTTTCTAGAAAAACAATCTCTCCGGTTTCACAACATGCTTCGCATAATTCTTTCAAACAATACTCTAACATACAGTTAAAGTAAAACTTAGGCCTCGAATAACAAACCTGTTCTTCAGTAACGTTTTAGCCATTTTAAAATAACACAAGTAAAACACAGTGGTCACAACAGAGCGCAGTCAAAACACACAGCCCTTCTTGTGCGTGGCTCAAACAACAATGGCGACCCCAGTCGTGTCGCGTGACAAGCCTCCGTCTTGTTAACGTGGCGCTACGAAGTGGCAATGACACGTGACAGTCTAGAACATTCGCTTATGTTGCAGTTAACGGGCCGTCAGGTGTGCTTTATTGATTTTTTGGTCGCAGGTTGTGGCGAGCCGTGCACTGTGTGCGAGGGCCGCTTGTCTGCGCGAGCCGTGCCATAAAATGCTGTGTGTGTGTCTGCCCGCCTCTCTGTCTGTCTGTCTGTCTCTCTCTCTCTGTTCTCTCTCTTCTCTGTCTGTCTGCCGGTGATTCTCTCTCTCTCTTCCGCCACAGGAAAAGGCGCTTTTAGGCCACTTTCGCCCAAAAACTCGGTGGAGGGTGAAAGTGGCGTAGAGTCGGCATAAAGCTGTTCTCTCGCGGCAGCCGATCACCTCCTGGCGAGCTCGGCCATCTAGGGCGGCAATCAGCCAGAGGGCGGCTGTCCTGTCATCCAGGGGCTGCAGGTGTAGGGCAAGCCTGGCCTCCCGGATGAAGTCGTCCACTTCCCTGCTGCTTCGTTTAACCCGTGAATTTGGGGAGCTGATGCAGAGGGTGCAGATGTAGGGCAGGCTAGCCATGGCGTCCGGTCTTCTTGGCTGTGTCTTCTTGGTCCCTTGTCTTCAATCCTGCTCGCAGCGCCAGTTGTGATGGTGTGGAGGGGTAAGGGGTGTGCAGGTGAAGACAGGCAGATGGTGAGAAGTGCAGGAACCAAGGGACAGCAGCCAGTCAAGAAGACAGTGGACAAAGCAGAGTTTTCTCCTTTTATTTGCCTCCATAATAAGCTCAGACCAGGAACGCAGCCCTGGGAGCAATCTCTCTCGCACAGCACTCAGTGCACTGGGCACTCTCTCTGCCTCTCACGCCAGTCGCTCACATCAGGGAACTCTCTGCTATTCTCCACACAACGCCTTACTTTTATAACAACATACCGGGCTGCAAAGCCAGCAACACAGTGCCGAGACGAAACGGGCCCTCGCGAGGCCGGAACCAACAGAAATTTGTGTTTTCTATCGCGGCTCAGTGTTGTCTGGCTCGCTGTCCGTTCAAACTATTAAACACGTATTTACTATCGATGAAAACCTCAGAACACAAGGAATAAAATGTAGTAAGTCACATTTGACAATTTTGTTCCTGTACTAAATCATTGCTGATTAATGTCCTAGAGTGAAGCCACTTTTAACGCGTTTACGTCATATTTTCCTCTATTTCAACAAAAGATACTGAAGAGCGTGAAATAATTTACAATGAATGAATAGCTGGCATTTCGCTTTTTCCATACATATAAACTTCATTTTCCGAGACAGTGTCTAAGTGGAGAATTCTGTTATTAAAAATTACTAGAAAACACAGCTGACTTTTCACTTCGCCGGGCTGTCGGCGCCAACTTTTTACACAATTTTCAACTGAAAAATACTCTGTGAAATGGTCTGTTAAATAATAAATTCTAAACAGTTTCAGTTGTATTCATAACAGAAATGGAGTCATTAGCAAGATTTCGATCGGGAAGTCCGAATTTCGTAGAATGATAATTTGGATCAAAACTCCGACAATGAACGAAGAAGGCGACTTGCTCAAGGGAACCGGCGTCGTCAGTCATTTCGTATAGTCGCAAGCCTGTACGGAAAAGATCCTAAGCATGCGATATACGAAATGAGAGCTCATGGACATTACTTTTTAACATGCATCTTCAGATTCTTCGGTTTTCCTCTTACTTTTTGTAAAATCAAGAATTATTCAATATTCATTCGACAGACAATTGAAAATGGGGGACATCCCGTAATCACTAACGTGTCGAATATCACTAACGGGCTAAAGCTCTACGGAACACTAATCTACATATCCAAACGACTATTACCCGATATCACTACAGTGTCATTCGCAAGACGATTTCCCTTCATAACTTGTACCTATAGAACTATTTATGATTACCACTACGATTTCCAGACACCGTCTTTATCGCTAACGTCTCTATGTCACTCTATATCGCTACGATTTAAAAGAAAAATGAAACAAATTACGAAAGAATGTCAGTGGTGTGTGTGTGTGTGGTGTGTGTGGTGTGTGTGTGTTGGTGTGTTGTGTGTGCGTGCGTGTGTGTGTGTGTGTTGTGTGTGTGTGCGTGCGTGAGTGTGTGTGTGTGTGTGTGTGTGTGTGGTGTG
>JAFLJL010015745.1:205979-208479 GCA_018398815.1 Conus ventricosus | reverse complement strand
TAAAGCATAAAATATGAACATTCCAACATATCTAGTCAGGATACAACTTAGATTCTGTAACAAGTATGATAATCCGGTCACGTATGATACGAGATCACGTACGGCACGATGTGACGTACGACACAAGGTCACGTATGGCACGAGGACACGTATGGCACGAGGACACGTACGGCACGAGGTCACGTACGACACGAGGTCACGTATGGCACGAGGACACGTATGGCACGATGTGACGTACGCACGATGTGACGTACGACACGAGGTCACGTATGGCACGAGGAGACGTATAGCACGAGGTCACGTACGGCACGATGTCACGTACGACACGAAGTCACGTGGACACGTACGGCACGTGGTCACAAGCGACATGTGATCACAAACAACATGAGGCCATAAGTGACACGAGGTCACGCACGGCACGTGGTCACGTACGACACGAGGTCACGTACGGCCCGGTAGGTAGGGGGTGGAACATAGACCTGGGGGAATCTGGAGGTGGGGGAACATAGACCTGGGGGAACATAGACCTGGGGGAACATAGACCTGGGGGAACATATGGCGCCTCCCCTAATGGGGACCTACTGACATTATCCAGTAGTGATTGCGCTACACCATCCCCATACAAACGGGCCGTTGTCACTATTTTTCTTTCTTTCTGCTGTAGAGCAAACGGGCATAGCGATATAGACACGTAGTTCTAGAGAACGCGAACATGAATAGCCTTTTAGATACATGGTCAATTGTAATGATATAGACGCGTAGTCTTAAAGGGTCGTATGGTTTACGACACGTAGATCTATTGGTCGTAGGGCTAATAACTGGTAGTGCTTTAGATACGTAGTGATTGCGCTACGCACCCGAAAATGGCGCCAAGATTGCTCGTGCAAAATACCAGTTTAGAGAAAATATGGGCTTGTCAGCCCAGTACGGTTGTAATGAATCAAATACATTAATTTGTGTGACTTTAGCGACGTACATACAATTATGTAGTTCTGAGGTATTCATGATTTAAAGAATTTACACAATAAAAAAATGAGATTCGACCAAGGGAGGTAAGGGGAAGATAACTCTCGAACAAAACATTTTCATCCACGAAAGGTAACCAAAAGAAATATAATATATACACTGTTAGCACCCGGCTACAATTGAATAAAAGTAGCACCAGGAGTGGCGGTCAATGTTATACCATACCTGCATCAAATATTGACAGCCACTTACATTCTTTTATCCCAGTTCTGTACGGCTGTGGAACTCACTGCCGGGTGCCATCAAGATTGCCACAAATGCAATCTCATTTAAAAAACAAATTGATTCGACAGTTTTGAGATCTGCATATTGACGATTTTCTATTTTTACTTCCCCAGATATTTTACTATTACTTTGGCCTGAATTTGGCCATTGCTTTTAACTTCTTGAATATCGAGTGCGCACCCCTTGTTGCCAAATTTGCTCCAGGGCCAACAGTCTGAGTCGCACTGTTTTATGTTATTTATTTTACTTTTTAACATGCGCGCTGGTGACCTACTCGTTTTTGTGTGAACCAGTATTTTAGGAAGAAGAAGAAGAAGAGAAAGCCGAGAAGAAAATCGTTTTCAAGCCCTGTTTTGTAAAATTGCGTTGAAGTGCAAAGAACTTTGGTGTGGGCGACCAGTGTTCAGGAGATGATGTTTTGGAACAAGACTATGGAATGTTATTACCGGGGTAACGGCATGAATGACGCTTGTACAACATTCAGAACACAAACGCAACTGAACTTAAGTGCTTCTAATTCTACTGTGACGATGGCTGCCATTCTTGGCCACATTGAGCTGTATGTTGAAAGTGCCAACAAGCAAGGATATGTAGAAGTGTTCGAACATTTTTCCATAGCCAACGACATCGCAAATGACAAGAAGAAAATATGTTTTTTGTGTTCTTCAGTAGGATCATCTACATACTATATCATGAAAAGTCTGTGCTTGCCACAGACACCTGAAGAAAAGACTTTCAAAGAAATTTGTGATCTTGTAGAACAACATTTAAACCAAAACTATCAGAGGCTAGTGCAAGTTTGCTTTTCTATTCTCGAGACCACCAGGAGGGTGAAACAGTGCAAAGTATCTGTCAGGAGGGTGAAACAGTGCAAATGTATCTGTCAGGAGGTGAAACATGCAAATGTATCTGGCAAGAGAGTGAAACAGTGCAAATGTACCTGTCAGGAGGGTGAAACAGTGCAAATGTATCTGTCAAGAGAGTGAAACAGTGCAAATGTACCTTCAGAGGGCGAAACAGTGCAAAATATCTGTCAGGAGGTGAAACAGTGCAATGTATCTGTCAGAGGGTAAACAGTGCAGATGTTCGCCGGAGGGTGAAACAGTGCAGATGTTCTCAGGAGGGTGAAACAGTGCAGATTACTGTCAGGAGGGTGAAACAGTGCAAAATGACGTAAGGTGAAACAGTGCAAATGTACTGTCAGGAGGTGAAACAGTGCAAAATGTATCTGTCAGAGGTGAAACAGTGT
>JAFLJL010015745.1:182640-197640 GCA_018398815.1 Conus ventricosus | reverse complement strand
TAATTTTTTGCAGGGAAAAGAAAGGGGTTAATGTTAAAATTTTTTTACAAAGGGTTTCTTTTCTTTGGGGAGGTTCGGTTTTTTTCCTCCCTTATTTTTTTTCCCATATGGCCCCTTTAAGCCCTTTTACATTGGGCCCCCAGGTTGTTCTTTTTTGGAAACTTTTTTGGGGCAAAAATTTTTGGCTTTATAATTTCAATTTTTTAATTTCTAAAATTTCTAATTTCCCTTTTCAGGTTTTGTTTTAAAGTCCGGAAATTTTTCCTTCTGAAGGTTTTTCTTTTAAAAAATTTTCGGGGTTTTTTGGTTTTTCCCCTTTTTTCCCCAAACCCTAAAAAAGGCCCTTCCTAAGTTCGCCCCTTCCGAAGTAAAGGGTTTTTAATTTGGGGTTCTAATTAAGGGTTTTAAAATTGGGGTTTCTTTCCCCGGACATTTTTTTTTTAGTAGCGTATTATTTTTTTTCCCAAAAAACAATGGGGGTTATCACATTTTTCGTTTTCCCCTTTTTGTCTTGATTTTTATATTAAATAAACCCGACCCCCCCAAAAAAATTTTATTCTTTTAAACTGAAAATTTAGGGAATTTAAAATTTTAAAATTCGCAATATGCAGCTTTCCCTAAAGGCAGAGGTTTTTAAAAAGTTGGGGCCTTCCAATATAATTTTTTCATAGTGTTTTGCTCATCCAAATGAACATAGATTTAAGGGAATGTAATCCCAAGTTTGGAGGGACTTTCCCCCAACGGTGTTTTAATTGGCCAAAAACAAAAAAAACTATGAGTGGGTAGTTGGGTAGTTTTTAAACCCGGCATTTTGTAGCTCTTTATAAAATCGTATTTGTTTTCTTCAGGTTTGAATTTTATATTTTTTTTAGATTTGCATTGTTAATTTTAAGGGAGTAATGTCAAAAGTTACTAATTGCTTTTTTAGTGAGAAAAACCCGTAAAAACCCAATGGGGTTTTTTTAACTTTTTAAACGTCGTTTGTTTCCTTTCATTTTTGTAATCTTTTTTTTCCCCTTTGGTTTCAGTTATTTTTAAACCATACGACTTTGAAAAAATTTTTTTCTTGGAGCGGCCCGTTTGGGGCCCCCCCGGGAAAAATTTGGTTATCAATGGGAATTTTTTTAAAAACAAAAAGGACGGTCTTGAGTTGTTATTTTTAAACAAACTTTTTTTAAAAACCAAATTAAAAAAATGGTGCTTTCCCAAATTTAATGATGCAAAATTATTTGTGGGGCCCCCCTAAAACCCCTTAAAAATAAAAGAACTGATATTTGAATTGCTGGGGCCCCGGGTTGCCCTTTTCTTTAAAAAGGGAGTACCCCCTTTTAAAGAGCTTTTTAACCCCCCCTTTATTGAAAAAGAGACACCCGGGAAAGCGTGGTTTAGTCTTTTTTTTGCAGTTTTATCAAAACCTTTTTTAAACTTTGCTGTGTTTTTGCATCAACTGGGTGGGGTTTCGTATGCTAATTTTTTAAAATATCCTGATCCTTTGGTGGGTTTTTTTTTTCCAGTGAAAGGGATTTCTTTTTATTCCCCTTTCAGACGTATTTTAAAAACTGCAAGCCCCTTTTCCGAATGCAAATCTTTTTAACCCATTCGGGCAAAGAATAGCCCATGAGGCTTTTAAAGGTTCTGTAACAAATTTAAATTTTAAACCCAATCAAGACGCTTTAGACAAAATTTTTGGATCTTTTTTTCATGGAATAGGCCCCCTTATTTTCGGGGAAGCACGAAAAGTTAAATATGTTTGAAACCTCCTTTTAAAAATTGTTCAGCCCTGGTCCATAGGGAAAGAGCAAAAAACAGCAGGGGAAAAACATTTATCTTAGACACTTCTAAGGGCCTAATAGGGGCGGGTTTTGAACGAATAAACGCCCTCTATTCTTTACTTGTTTGGTGTTTGTTGGTTCGAAAAGCAAGGCAAGACCCGGCCCAAAAAATGATCTTTTTTACTGGCTTTGATGCAAAAAAACAATACTTAGCAAATTTAGGGGACGCCATTAATTCTACATTTGATTTCCTTCAAAGTATTAAAAGGTTTCCCAAACATTTTTTACAAAAAAGCAAGATCAAAAGGTGCTTTGCTTTTGGGCATGGTTTATACTGCTCCCTTTTCTGACTCAGACTCCGTAGGTACAATAAAAAACTATAATAATAAAATTTTCTTTAGCGGCAATAGAAAAAAGGGTTGGGGGAAAAACGCTTTAAATTTCTGAGCCATTTAATATTACAAACAAAAAAAGAACCCCCAAAAGTTTAAAGGGTCATCAAATTTCCCCAAAGCCCAAACCCCCCCCCAAAGTCATTGAAGACTCAGCAAAGCTCGCGGATCGTTGCGATGCCATGAATTTTTAAAAAGACGCGCTTGCCCTTGGTTTAAAACTGGTTTAGGTTTTCTCGGTCTTTATTCTTACAAAATAGTAACCCAACTATTAAGAGAACAAATCCCATAAGTGTTTGGCCCTTTAAACCCAAACTATTTTGCTTGCAGTAGAAAAAAAGGCCAGCTAAAAAACCCCCCTTAATATACCCGGTAAAGCGCCCCAGGTTTTTTAATGGCTAATTTTTTTAAAAAATTGAAAGTTGATAAAAGCTTTTTTTTTTTCCCATGATTTATCAGGTGGGGGGACGGGGGCGGGGGCACTGGCCCTTTGCCCTCCACCGCCCCTGTAATAGCCAAAAACCGTGTATTTTATTGCAAATCCTAAGGCAGTTAAACGCTTGTAATGTGACTCCGGCTCTCTAAACAGTGTTCGGATTCGTTCTGCTAGCGTTGGGGTTTTCATAAAAAATTTTTTGGATGTTTCTCTTATTCTTTTCCCGGGGGTTTTCGTAATTGGTCTCGGTTGGGAGTTACACTTCTAGCTTGCGGTTCTTTTTTGTTAAAAGTTTCTTTTAGTTTTGGGTTATTCTTTTTTTAATATCTGCCCAAAGTTGGCGTCTTCAGCCTCAAGGTTTTTCTTTTTCCTTCAATATGCCCATTTGTTCACCTAGTTTTGCTAAATTGTTTTTTTTTAATTCGCCTTGATGGTTTTAAAAGGCCATGATCAAGGGCCTCTATTTCTCGAAGGGGTTTGCGTGAGTGTTTTAGTCTTTTAAAGCTGTTTCTTTGAAAAAAATGGATTCTGCTTCTATTTTCATTTATTAAGTCACCCGTGATTGATTTAATTCTTTAAGTTCCCTGTTTTGCATTTGGTTATCTGTTGGGGGTTCTTGCCGTGTGTTTTTTAAGTTTTTTTGAAACTGCCCCCGCCTTAATTTTGGCCCAAAAAAGGGGGCCAAAGGGGAAATTTTTTACGCCGGGAGGGGAAATTATTTCTATTGAACCCCCGGCTTAAAAAACTTTGATGGGTCTTTTTTAGTTGGGAAATGAACAAGGGTTTTCCCTTTGGGCGTTCACAAAAAAATGGTTATCTTTTATTCAAAAACATTTTGGGCTTTAAATTCGGGGGGGTTTTGGCCTAAAAATTTGGGATAATGATCTGACCTTATTTTTTGTTAAAATTTTTACGACTTGGTTTTTTTTGGGGGAAAGTACTCCCCTTTTTTGCAATTCTTTATGCAATGAGAGCCCCGGGGCGTTGGGCTCCCAAAAGGGGGAAACATCATTGTCTCCAGGTTCAAAAAAAATCATAATCTTCATTTTTCAATTTCCTGCCTTTTTTTTTAATTTAATTTAATTTTTTTTTTTTGTTTTTTTTAAAAAAAAGTTACATGGGATATGGCTTGATTCTTTTACCGACATTTGAAAAATGAAAGAACCCTTTTTGGGGTGAAGGGGGAAAAAAACGGAATATTACTGTTTTCCCAAAAAATCCTTAAATATTGATGCAGATCAAAAATTTTTACTGTCAAAATTTTTCCCGGGCCTTAAAGGGGCAGATTTAAATGATTGTGCCAGGTTCTGGGGGTTTATTTCAAAATAGTACTTGATTCAACAACAGACACAAAAAAAGGGGCAGTTGTCCCGAATTTGGGGCGGGCAAATTTTTAAGAAAAATTTTATAAAAAATTGAGGGCAAGAAAATTTTTTTTTTTAACAATGCGACATATTTTTAACCCTTTTTTGATCTATGGGGTAACGGGAAGAAAGGGCTGTTTTTGGTTTCAAGGAATTTGAAAATGAAGAAGCCTAAAAAATTGAAAAAAAGGGGCCGCAAAATACTAAAACGGGGAAAAAAAATGTGGGGTTTTAAATTTTTTGTTTGGAAATCGTTTTCCATTCCCCTTTGATTTTGAGTTTTTAAAAGGGCATGCGCCTACTTTCAAAGGGGCATTAAAAAACCGCTGTCTTGAACTAAATTTTAACGAATTTTCAAACGTGTTATCAGATCAAAAGGGAAAAAAAGCAAAGTACAGATTTCTGACATCAGTTTGAGTTTGCGTTTTTGCAACCCTAATTTTTGCAAGGATTTGAGCACCAAAAATCAGTCCCAAAATTTGCAATTTTTTACGAAAGAGTGATTCATCATACAACTATCCCGGAAACGGGCAGGCCATAATGGAATTTTAGGTTTTTTGCGTTTCAGCAAAATCGCTTAAAAAGGTTTTTTTTTTGCTTTTGTGAAGATGAAAAAAACCATTCAAAAGGGAAAATGAAAAATTTTTTTAAACCCAAAAATAACGAAAGTACAAAGTTCGATTTTAGGGCAAATTTTAACCAAACTATGCTAGCGGGCTTAAACCTTAAACCGGCCCTTTTTATGAAATTTTAAGGGAAAAAAATTTTTGGGGGTGGGGGGTTTTGAAAACCAACGTTTACCTTTTTGGCTAAAGATCCACACCTTAAAAGGGGTAAAAGGGGCTTGATGTTATTTAACAACAAAATTTGGTTTTGGATTGACCTAAGGTCAAAGGGATAATTTATTTGGAAAGGGGGGGGGGGGAGCTGTGGAGAATTTAAAAAAAATTAAAATTTAAAAAAAGAAGAAGGGGCCCATAAACCGCTTAATGTAAATTTGTTTTTAAAATATGATGCGCAGTGAAAATTTAAGTAAACAGATTTTTAAAAAATATAAAAACTAAAATTTTTTTATTTTATAAAAAACATGTTGGGTTTAAGTTTTTCCAAATGTGCTACAGCGCCGCCAAAAAAAGAGGTTTGTAGAAACCCCCAACTAAAAACCTTTAGATTTTTTAAAAAAATTAAAAATGCAGCAAGTACCCAGAGCAAGACCCTTTTAAAAATTCCAAACAAAACCCAAAAGAAAAGGTATTCTGTGCCTTTAAAGTGTTCTTATGTTAATACTGGACATCAATTTTAAGTGCTCTATCCGCTGGGAAAAAGGGGTTGGTCTCTTTGCAAAGGGGATAGGCGACCCCCAGCTTTACCCCTTTGGAGGTTTTGGGCTTTAGCTCTCGGCCTGTGGGATTAGCTGTAAGTTTCTGCAGCAAAAAAAAAAAAAATTTAAAATCCAAAAGCACCAGCTATGGTTTTAAATAAAAAACAGCTTTAAAATTTGTTTTTCAAATGCAATAAAAAAAGCATAGCTGACCCCAACATTTAGGGGTGAAGAATTTAAACGTTTTTCAGGCGATTTTTTATGACTACAAAAGGGCAAAAAATTTGGGTCTTCAAAGAAAAGGGGAAAGGGGAAGTTTTTTAAAGCGGGCCCCCAGAGATAAAAAAAAGGAAAAGTTAAAAAAGTAAACGAGACATTAAACTCGTTCTAAACAGTCAAATTTAAAAACCCCCAAAAAGGGGTTTATACTTTAGTTTATGAGTCCAAGCGCAAAAAAACCGTCGTATTGATTTGATTAAAATTTTTTTTTTTAATTTAAATTTAAAAAAATTTTTAGTTAAAAAGAAATCAAAAATTGGGAAAAATATAAAGAAAGGCCCAAAACGAATTGTTTGAAAAGGGAATGGGTCGGGGAGGAGAGCGTTTTTTCAAGGGGCACTGAAAGTTTTTGATTTAGAATCATTGACCCAAAAAAAGTAAGGCAAGTGTTTTTTATGCTATTTCTAAGTTCCAGGTAAAAAACAATAGAAACCCCCAGTTAAAATAATGTTAGCTGTTTTTTAATTTTTTATGTAACAATAAAGGAAAAAAAATCTAGAAGTTTGGGTCTGAAAAAAACAGACTATTCTTTCCCCTAATGACCCTTTAAAACCCGGTTTTGGGGGACCCAATGCTTGCACAGTTTGACGCTGCCCCTTTAAGAAGCCAAAATGGAGGCCCCTTTGGGTTTGGGAGAGGGCGAAAAATTTTTGAGATTGATTAAAACAGGCTAAAATATGCACCCATTGTTGGCAAGGCTTAATTTTCCCCTACCTCCGCATTAGTTGCAAAAGAGCAGTTTTAAACTAAAGAATACGGAAAAACAAATGTTTTTGTGGTGTGTTTTTTTTTTGGGGGGGGGGAAGGGGGGGGGGGGATTACCCCCCGGGAAAAACGCAGAGAGTTGTCCCACTATCCCCCTTACATCAAGGGTTTAAAATTCCCAAAGGAATAAACCCTTTCCCGTTAGTGTAGAAACCCAAATTTTATCGTTTGAAAAAACAAAAACCCAAACCCCTTTAAATGTTAATGTTACAATGGGATGAGGGAAAAAAATTTTGGGGCCCCAAATTTAAAATGTCCAAGAAAAGTCCAAAAAATTTGGCGAACCAGCCAAAAATTAAAGTGGACTTATCCTAAATGTTTTCGCCAAACAGGGCCCGCCCCCTTTTCACATTTTATACGAACAAAGGTAGACTAAAGCACTACTTTTAAAGATCATGGCAAACAAGGAAATTTTGTAGAAAATGTTTTAAAAAGAAAGCCATCTGGTTTAAGTGCGGGGCGAAAATAAGAAACATTGTAAAAGTTTGTAGGACTGTAAAAAAGAAATAATTACGCCCCCCCCGGATCTAAAGGGAATTTTTTAAAAACTGGGGGAAAAAAATGCAAAAAAATTTTCCCCTAGTTTGTTTCCCCGATTGAGTTTGCTTTTGTTCCCTTTGAAAAGGGGCCCGCGACAAAAACTTCGAAAAACAGTTTTAATGAGTAATCATCAGTTTTTTTCTTTGTTTTTTGTTGTCAGGCGGATGGCGCCCCTTTAAAACCAGAATTAATAGAGGGTCTAAAGCTGAAAAATATTCTTAGAACGCATGCAGCAAAATGCGTTAAAGACTGTTTAATTTAAACGAATTTTTCTGAAATTTAATGAGCCCGAAGCCCAAAAACAGTATGATCGAAAACATTGTTGGTTTTTGGGTTTTGGGGCTCTCTTTAGCCCCAAGAATCCGACAGTTAAAAGGGCCCCTGACACATTAGCGGGAAAATTCAGAGGATGCGGCCACAAAAAAATTCATCTTCAACTAAAGTTTGAAAACCCAAGGAAAGGGAAACTGCCCTCTTCCCTTTTTTAAATTGCGAGGTTACGGGCTACCTTATAATGAAAACAAATGGGGCGATTTCCTTTAGGGGAGCTGCATTTTCACAGTAAACAGAAAAGTACATGTGTTTCACTTTAAAAAAATGTCTTTTTTTGACTCATTTCAGACATGATTGGGGTTATTAGGGTCACTGGCCCTGTCTTTTTTAAATCCCGCCCCCTTACGGAAAAAAAAAAAATTTTTACCAACTCTTGTTTGAAGGGGGTTTACCCTTAGGGTTAAAGGGAAAAGTTGGGAAAAAGGGTTTTATGAAGATAACCCCTTCAAACCCAAAGGCGGTTCTTTTCTAGTCTTAGAGGAAAGGGGCATCAGCGACACCCATTACCAGCATGTCAAGTGCTTTGGGAAAAATTAGATTGTAAAACGAGGGAGGGCATATGGGGCTTTCCCATTTAATGGGAAGTAAGTTTGTTGGGGGGGGTTTTTGAAAAATTTTAGAAAGCCTTCATGAAAAAAATTTTCAGTTTTGGGTCCTGCGCATTATATTTTTTCGCCCGGGATGAAACTGGGCGCTTTCTTAAAGTTTTCTGGAGTTTCGATTGATTTATTTTCAGATTTACCCAAAATTCAGATGATTGAAAAACGGGGTTGCGTGGAGGAAAAAGGGATGGGGCCTCATTACTGTAAAAACAAACAAAAAATAATTGGACGACTATGATCCCAGTAAAAGGCCTAACTATCTCATGTATTTAGATGAAACAAACTGTTTGGGTTTTTCTATGGGCCCAAACACTTCCCTTACGTAACTTCAAGTGTACACAGGTACGAATAATATTCAAAAGGGATTAAAATGGGTTTAAAAGTTTAACGCCCCGATCGCAGCGTGGTTTTTTTCCTAGAAGTTGACTTTGGAATATCCTAAAAAGAACTCCATGACCCGCTAAAGTTCCTTTTGCAGCAGGGAAAGTCTAAAGTGGATCCAAAAAGAACCCCCTAAAAATTGTGCCTAATTTCGAAAGGGAAAAAAAATTTGGTCTGTCATTACAGACTTCTACAATTTTTTTTTAAGACATGGTTTGAAGTTGCAGTGTTCATCGTATTAGGCTTTTTTTTTCAAGAACAGTTTTGGGAAAAAAAAATCCTGAAGAACCTATTCGAACTAAAATCCCCGTTTCTTCAGAAAAAAAGGGCTTTTTCAAGCTATTGAAAAAAAGCTGTTTTGGAAAGGGCTATGGAGAAAGCCCCCAAGGCAAGATTTTTCAGATTTTTTCACCGAGAGGGAAGGAAAACAAATTTTAAATGACTTCCCCAAAACCAAAATTTTTAAGACTTTAGGGAAAATTTCATGTCACCTTTTTGGCATAATGATGAAAAAAAAAAAAAAAGTCAAATTGGGGCAAACCCGTATTTATTGGGTTTACTTTTTTAGAATTTTTCAAAGCTTGGTTTTTTGTTTTGAGTTTTTTTTTTGAACCCACTTTAAGCCCTTGTATCCTGAAATCCAGAGTACTTTACACAAAAATAAAAATTGTTTTGTTAAGATATCCCCATGAAGCATCTATAAAGAATGGGGAAAAAGGGAAATGCTAAAAGGAAACGAGTGGATGGTCCAAAACCCTCCGATTTTCCCTAAAAAACTGCCTTTAAATTAAATTTTTAACAAGAAGGTTTTTGGGGGGGATTTAAGGGTGAAATTTTCTGGAAAAAGGTGTTTAAGGAGTTTGGGGTTTGGGTTTTTTGGGCAAAATTTTACAGTATTTCGAGCCCGGAGAAAATTAAATTTTTAAAGCAAAGGGAATATTCGCGCGTTGTGCAGGGCAAACATAAAAACATGAAACTTCAAAGAAGCATTGTTTTTGGGAATATGCTTTTCATCATGACAACGTAAAATGCGATCTAAATTTTTGAGACAAAAACAATGTTTTTAAAAAAGAAGTCGTTAGATAGAACAAAACAAAAAGTTTTGTTTGTTAATCCAGAGTTTTCTATGCAATCGGGCACTGGAGAACCGTAAATTTTAAATTTTTGCGGAACTGTGCCCGGCGGGATTTCTGCGTTCTTCTTCACAAAAGATTTTGAGGAGGTGGTTTTTTTGGTTTTTGCAGTTTCTCGTAAATTTAAAACACGGGGGGGATTCAAATTTTTTAAAAATTCTTTTTAAATTTTGTTCGGGGAAAATCCAAACCGGATCAGTTGCCCCCGGGTGGGAGTGTCCCCTTCTGTTCCCCCCGGGAAATAAAGGTACCTTAAATTTTAAACCAAAGGCAAAAGTTTGCCCGGAAAGAGACTTCCTTCAAAAACTTTTTTTGTTTTTCTTTTGATTGCTTGTACTGGTTTAGCCCTTTAAATTCTTCATTATTCATTGCGCGCAAAAACTGAGGGCAGTCTTCTAACCCATTCTGTGTTGCGAGAATTGTCAATCAGCTCTCTGTGATACTGGTAGGAGAAAAAGTTTTCGGCTAACTGTTTGTTAAAGTTTTCAACTAAAGCCTGTGATCTATGAACTCCTGGAATGCCTCTTCTATAGTAACTCTGTGTTTAACAATAATTGATTCACTTGGCCTTTAAATTCTTTTCCATCATCGACTTGAATCATGCGAGGATAAGTTAAAGGGCCTCGTTGATATATCAGTGTATAGCGACAGCAACAGCAGAAGCACTCTTTTGTGTTAATGGCTCCGCATCTTTGTATCTTGAAGCTATGTCAATGACTGTAAGTGCGTAACTTAATCTTTTTCGTCTAATCCTATCAGAGGGAAATATAGAAGATCCAATCTTGATGGGTGTCCGTTTGGAGTTGTATAAACAAAGAGCGGTCTCTGTATTCGTCTAGGGCAGGTAATTAAATTTGCAAATTGCTTGTTTAGATACCATGTCCTTTGCTGTTGTTCATGACCACCACAGCCGCTTGGGCTTAGCTTTTGTATTGTGTGATACCTTTTCAATATCCTTTGGGGCGAATAATAGATTTTGTTCATTTTTTTATTCAGCCAATATTATGTGCACGCAAATACAGAATAAGAACGGTCATACCAACGACATAAACCCGATTTCTTGGCATCTGTTTGTGTTTCTTGAGTTGATAAAGTCACTGAATTTTTGGGGGGGGGCAATGTCTCGATTGGTTTGCCTGTTACTAGATAATATTGTTTTATTGCTGATCCAACATCTTAAATGTGTAAGCTGCATGGCCCTGTTTTTTCAGAGTAATCATTAATAAAATCTAACTGCTCAACTTCTCTGCTTTTTCATACGATCTTTCTTGTGCTGAGCGGCTAGTTTCTCCCAGCTTTGTTATGTCTTTTTCTCTCGGCCTTCATCTCGCAGGTTTACTAAATGCGTAATTACTACTTCACTAAAAGCGTGCGCATAACCACAGCGCCGCCTATCATCATTACGAGCGAAGCTCTTTTTTATAAATGTATTTTATTTACATATTTAATACTGTCTGGAATTATGCCTTCTTGACTAGAAAAATCTATCGTGCAACCGATAGCTGCATAGATAGCAGGTTCGGGGGGGGCTGAATTCCTCAAAGTCTAGTTTGCCAAGATCTGCTGGTGTTTAATTCCTTAACAAGCTTTACAACATTGAGTATCCTACACTTAGACCGCCAATACAGCAGAAGGGTATACAAGGTTGGTAACAGTTTTTTTCGGTGATCATTTTATAAATAAAATACATTATAATTTAATAAAAACTTGAACAGCGATGATCCCTACAGCTACAAAAGGCAGCCTTAAACCTTCCCGAACTTATGAAGGACCAAGTGATGGACCAAGCTATTATGCCATAAAGGATGGTGTATTCTTTGGCAGCGTGTGAAAACAAAACAGTTCCCTTCTCCTTCCTCGGAACTGTATTTAGCATTGAACAGATTCTTCAGATGTCTCACAAGACCTTTTAAAGTATCATAACAGGTATGAAGCGCAGCGAGGGTCTTGAATGGAGAAAAGTGTGGGCAAAAACCGGTTTCTTAGTTTGTACACTAACTAGTCAGTAATTTTGCTCCATTGATTCTGAACAAGAGCTTACGTATGATTAAACGCAAAGATCCTGTTTTAAACAAAGTCATTTAGAGTCTCTAGGCTGTGATCTATACTACAGATTTGGAACATGGTTTCGCCATTAATCATGGATTAAATAACTTTAATCATTTAATTTTGTTTCCCTTCAAAATGAACGAGCTGGAAAATCATCAGAATCTGATACATTGAATCATGGAGAAAAGAACCAAGCCAGAAAATCCAGCAAAAACACTGCAGTCAAGGTGAAGACCATTGAACAGCATCCTCATCCTGGGCGTGTTTGAAGCAGAAGATAAATTAGCAGATGGAACAGACAAAAAAACATTAAGGTTACAGATTATAACTCATCATGAAAACATAACACACCATCGCCAAACAAGTCGATTCAATGCAGCTAAAAAACTCATGTGATACAAGGGCCCCTAAAGTCTTCAAGGAATATTGAACTTAAAACATGTTGCCATTTTTGGCGCCATTGGCTGCTGCGGGGGCAGTTATTACGGTTATAAAATAATACACAATGGCAGCAGAAACAAAAGCAACCAAATAATCTGAACCGTTAAATACAGAGAAAGACAACAGCACACGCCAAAACCGCCAATAAAAAGCAACATTTTGATCCATTTTTATAAGCAATAATATTTTAAAATTTTTTTTAATAAAATAGAACATGGCTTATTATAAAATGATGAAGTCAATAATAAAGACCTGGAGTCATAAAAGACATTTCCATAGACATAATTGTAATCATGCGGTTGCTCTTCGGATGTAAGACCCTTCCTTAAGATCTATGCAGAGAAACGCTGAGCAAGACATCCTCAACGATGACGCGTTTTTTTGAGGCGTGTGTGTACTATATTAGCCATCTGCTATTTAAGATAAAAACAATAGATTTGTATTTTTTGATAATTAATAAGATAATTTGAATACGAACTTGGTTTTACTTAAAGGATGACTTAATCAAGAACTTATTAAGAACTTGATCAACGGAACTTAATTAAAAACTTAATCAGAACTTATTAAGAACTTGAAGTAACTTAATTAAAAACTTAATTATGAACTTGGGTGACTTTAATTAAAAACTTAATTAAGGACATTGGGTGACTTGGGGGTGGGAGTGGTGTGGTGTACACAGAGCTTATATTGATTTGTCATGTGTAACACACTATGGCGCAAGCCGTCTGAATAGAACAGCCTTTGTATGTGAGTGGAGCGTAGACAGCAAAGCGAGGGAAAAAAAAAATAAAATAAAGGGGGAAAAAGGCCCACATGCCAAAAAAAAGTCTAATCTTCTCAACTGCTGAGAACCTTTGCCGCTCTAAGGTGGAGGCGCTGGATCCTCAAACGGCTGCACTGTAACTTTGGCGCTCTAGGTGTGAGCGCTGGAAACGGCTTGCTAGCTGGACCTTCGAGCCGCTCTAGGGTGGAGCACTGAAGAAACGGCTTGCCACTGTGACACCTTTGTACCGCGGTCAGGGTGGAGCGTTGAAGAAACGGCTTCCACTGTGACCTTTGACCGCTCTAGGGTGAAGCGCGGAAGAAACGGGCTTGCTACTGTGACCTTCTGACTCGCTCTAGGTGGAGAGCTAGTTCTCTACTCACTGCTGCGGACTTGAGAGGAGTGTTTTGGTGTTGCATTGGTTCTGTACGGGAGTATCCAATATGTCTATCTCCTTCACTGCTTGAAAAACATTAAATACAAATCCTTTCCTCATAGAGTAGCATTTCTATTATAGAAAGACACAACTGTAGAAAATCCTTTTAGGCATAATGGATTCACATACGAGCATCTCTCTTAGTTGGCGAGAATATGAAGGGCCTGCCAGCGTCCTACCAAACCTCTTCCAAAGCCACACACAACCAATCAGTCGCATGGTATATGTGGCTCAACATGCTCGTCAAGTATTGTCAGCTTAGAAATCTCCCACGTCGTTTGTTCTGCCTTGATCAAATATATATAAACAAAACCAACCTGCACAAAACCGGTAAATATCTTTCTCACACACCACACACCTTCAATGACATACAACCCAGTCTTGCCTGACTGGCGGCACAAAGTGGGAGTGACACGTAACAGTCTAGAACATTTCGCTAACGACACCTGCGGCGCTGTCACCTGAAATTAAAAATGAATACACCCCCCCACACCCACCCCTCACCTGGCAAGCCCATCTCCCGCTTTATTGATTTTTTTGGTCGCATTTGGCCGTGCGCTGGTGTGAACGAATGTCCGCGGCGTTCTGCGCTAGCCGTAAAAGAAGCGATTAGGTTTCGCCTACGTGTCAGCCTTATCTGTTACACATAGTTTTTGTAGGTTAGAAATGAGCAGAATAAGTGTGCGGATCTTTTATGTCAAAAATATAAAACATTATCACTTAGCCTAGTTTGCTGTGCTACCTCTTTTCCTCTACCAGTGCTTGAAAATTGGCAGAGTTACAGCAATTAACTCACCAGGCACCTAATCGTACCCAAAGCCTTTTATTTGGCGCTCTAATCCCAGTAGAAGTTCATCTCTTGTATATTTGACAGCATTTATATGAGAGTGTGCTGGCCACACACTACTTCCACCCATACTTGGTAATGTACTAATGGTCTGCCGTAACCTAATCTAGTTTTGTTTGCCAGAACATTCGAAATCGCCATTCAGTTGCATTAGGCACACGTAAAGGCGATGTAACTGTTAGAATTACAAAAGTAGAAAAGTATACACAATCCTTAATACTACAATCAGGCTTGCTCATGAACACTTAGAATCTGTAGTTAACTATCAATCAGTCAAATACAACACTGAGAAACATTTTACTTGGTGAACAGCAAAAATGTTTCAAATATAAGTTTTTTAGCTACGAATCAAGACCGTGTTTACCTCCCCTTAAAGAAAATAACGCCTTTGTTTTTTTAAACATGGCTTTAGCGTCTCCAAGCCAGCCTCCCAACATTCAACGTCGTGATGTTTTTGTTTTGCCTTCGGCCGGCTTTCAACAATGCAGCGCATTTATTAATAAGAGAACCATCTCATCAATAGTCAAACACGTATTCAAAACTGCTACATCTTGTGTCATTTCCTTGAGCCAACAACCCTTTAATAGTCGTTCAATTTCAAAGCAGTTAGTTCACTTTCTCCGTTTTTAGAAAAACAATCTCTCCCGGTGTCACAACATCTTCGCATATTTCTTGCAACAAATACTCTAACATACAGTTAAAGTAAAACTATTGGCCTCGAATAACAAACTGTTCATCCAGTAACGTTTTAGGCCAGTTTAAAATAACACAAGTAAAACACAGTGGTCACAAAAACAGAGCGCAGTCAAAACACACAGCCTTCTTTGTGCGGAGGGCTCAAACAACAATGGCGACCCCAGTCTGTCGCGGGACAGCCTCCGTCTTGTTAACGGGCGGCTACGAAGTGGCAAGGACACGTGACAGGCCTAAACATTCCTTATGTTTGCGTTAACGGGTCCGTCAGGTGTGCTTTATTGATTTTTTGGTCGCTAGTTGTGGCGACCGTGCACTGTGTGCGCGGGCCGCTTTTCTGCGCGAGCCGTGCATAAAATGCTGTGTGTGTGTCTGCCCGCCTCTCTGTCTGTCGACTGTCTCTCCTCTCTGGTCTCTCTCTTTCTCTGTCTGTCGCGTGTTCTCTCTCTCGTC
>JAFLJL010015745.1:107640-177640 GCA_018398815.1 Conus ventricosus | reverse complement strand
GAGGAGACTATAGCACGAGGTCCCGTACGGCACGATGTCACGTACGACACGAAGTCACGTGGACACGTACGGCACGTGGTCACTAAGCGACATGTGATCACAAACAACATAGCCATAGTGACACGATGTCACGCACGGCACGTGGTCACGTACGACAACGAGGTCACGTACGGCCCGGTAGGTAGGGGGTGGAACATAGACCTGGGGGAATCTGAGGTGGGGGGAAACATAGAGCCTGGGGGACATAGACCTGGGAACAAGACCTGGGGGAACATATGGCGCCTCCCCTAATGGGGACCTACATGACATTATCCAGTAGGTTTGCGCTACAACCATCCCCAATACAAACGGCCGTTTGTCCACAATTTTTCTTCTTTCTGCAGTAGACGCAACACGGCAATAGCGATATAGACACGTAGTTCTAGAGAACGCGAACAATGAATAGCTTTTAGATACATGGTCAACCTTGTAATGATATAGACGCGTAGTCTTAAGGGTCGAATGGTTACGACATCGGAGATCTATTGGTCGTAGGCTAATAACCGGTAGTGCATTAGATACGTAGTGATTGCGCTACGCACCCGAAAATGCGCCAAGATTTCTCAGTGGCAAAATACCAGTTTAGAGAAAATAGGGCTTGTCAGCCCAGTACGGTTGCTAATGAATCAAATTAACATTAATTTTTGTGACTTCTAAGCGACGTACAATACAATTATAAAGGTTCTGAGGTATTATGATTAAAAGAATTTACACAATAAAATAAAATGAATTCGACCAAGGGAGGTAAGGGGAAGATACTCACGAAACAAAACATCCTTTTCATCCTCGAAAGTAATCCAAAGAAATATAATATATACAATGTTTGGCTCCCGGCTACAATTGATTAAAAGTAATGCTACCAGGAGTGCGGTCAAGTTATACCAAACCATGCATCAAATAGTAGACAAGCCACTTAACATTCTTTTATCCCAGTTCTGTACGGCATGTGGAACGCACTGCCGGGCCATCAGATGGCCACAATGCAATCTCATTAAAAAAACAATTGAATTTTCGGACATTTTTGAGATCTGCATATTGACGATTTTTCTATTTTTACTTCCCAATAATTTTACTATTATCTTGGCTGAATTTGGCCATAATGCTTTTAACATTCTTGAATATCGATGACGACCCGCTTGTTGCCAAATTTGCTCCAGGGGCCATCAGTCCTGAGTTCGCATCTAGTTTTATGTTATTGTTATTTACTTTTTAACATGCGCGCTGGTGACCTACTCGTTTTTGTGGGAACAGTATTCTTAGGAAGAAGAAGAAGAAGAGAACGAGAAGATAATCGTATTCATCCCTGTTTTTGTAAATTCAGGCGTTGAAGTGGACAAAAGAACTAATGGTGTGGTGCGACCAGATGTTCAGGAGATTTTTTTGGAAACACAGACCTATGGAATTTATTACGGGGTAGATCGGCATGAATGACTCTTGTAGCAACATTCAGAACACCAAACCAACCTGAACTTAAGTGCTTCAATTCTCTGTGACGATGGCTGCCATTCTTGGCACATTGAGCTGTATGTTGAAAGTGCAACATGCAGGATATGTTAGAAGTGTTCGAACTTTTTTCCATAGCCAACGACATCGCAATGACAAAGAAAATATTGTTTTGTTTTCTTACAGTATGATCATCTACAACTTATCATGAAAAGTCTGGCTTGCCACAAGACAGACTGAAGAAACAGACTTTCAAGAATTTGTGATCTGTGAACAACATTTTAAACCAAAACTATCAGAGGCTCAGTGCAGTTTGCTGTTCTATCTCGAACCAACAGGAGGGTGAAACATGCAAATGTATCTGTCAGGAGGGGTGAAACAGTGCAAATGTTATCTGTCATGGAGGGTGAAACATTGCAAACTGTTTCTGGCAAGAAGTGTGAAACAGGTGCATATGTACCTGTCAGAGCGGTGATAAAACAGGTTGGGCAAATGTAACTGTAAAGAGAGTGAAAATCAGTGGCAAATGTACTGTCAGGAAGGGCGAAACAGTGCTAATATATCTGTCAGAGGGTGAACACAGTGCAGATGTATATGTCAGGAGGGTGAAACGTGCAATGTGTCTGCCCAGGAGGGTGAAACAGTGCAGATGTATCTGTCAGGAGTGGTGAAACAGTGCAGATTAGCTGTCAGGAGGGTGAAACAGTGCAAAATGTATCTGTCAGGAGTGAAACAGTGCAAATGTATCTGTCAGGAGGGGGGAAACAGTGCAAAATGTATCTGTCAGGAGGGTGAAACAGTGCAAAAAAATATCTTCAGGAGGGTGAAACAGTGCAAATGTATCTGTCAGGAGGGTGAAACAGTGCAAATGTATCTGTCAGGAGGGTGAAACAGTGAAAAGTATCTGTCAGGAGAGTGAAACAGTGCAAATGTATCTTGCGCACTGCGTGCTCTTGCTGTACCATGCAACTTCGGACAATTTCGGGGATAGAGCACTTCGGGACAAGTCTATCATTGGAATAAATGATAAGAAGAATCAAGAGAAAATTCTTGCAGTGCCAGACGACAGACCGACTCTTGATGAGGCATTTAAGATTGCTCAACCCCATGAGGTTGCGGTGAGGGACTGTGCATGAAATGCACAGTCCCAAATGTGATGAAACGAGTGTTGATGAAAATGAAGAGTGAACAGAAGATTAGTCGGCGAAGCCTAAGAACCTGCCAAATCGTGAAGAAAGAAACAACGGAATGTTTCCGGGTGGTGGAAAGCATGATGCTAGACAGGGGTAGATTTAAAGACCAAAGTGTTATGGTTGTGGAAAAACGGGGCATATCAAAGCTCGCTGCCGCAAAAACGAAAGACGTGAAAAACTTTGAACGTGAAGCAAATGATAGTTATGATGCGGATGATGAGTGTGGTGGTGTAAACACCGTTTTGGTGTGCTGTGAGGAAGGGGACGAACAAAGATAGCCCCTTTCTGGTATGAACTGGATGTGAAATGGTCGAATTTGGGTGTGGTTTGAGATTGACACGGGGTCACCAATATACAATCATATCAGATAAACTCTGAAACAACAAATGAAAAAGGAATTGTGCTAGTAAGTGCATATGGCAAACAAAGACGACCCAGCATTCTATGAGGAACTCACAAATAGGATTAAAAAGTAAAAAAAATAACGTTATTGTGGTGGGGGGATTTAATATGGTACTAGAACAGGAAATTGATTGTTACAATAATAAACATATAAAACCAAAAGCTAAAAAAGCAGTTGAGGATTGATACAAAATTTGTCATTAGCGATATATGGAGAGAAAACAACCCGGATTGTAGGAGATACACATGACGTAGACCTCCCCCTTGCAACAAAGTAGACTAAAACTCCTGTCAGAATATTCAATCTGGTATTTTGAAGTTACTGAAAAATTTTTACCAGGCTATAGATCTGACCATTTCACTAATTACACTAAAGCTTCAATTTGGAAAGGAGATTAACACAAAACTCTTTGGAAATTTAATTCATCTCTACTAAAAGAAAAGAATATGTAGAGGGAAAGAAAAATAATCTAATAAAGGAAATAACCAGAGGAATACACAGATAAAGATGGGGGGAATGGTATTAATGCTAACAATAGCCAAGATGAAAACCAGTCGAACAGCTAGACCCTAAACTAACAGTATCTGATGGGGTCTTTCTTGACTTCTTACTATGAAGTTTTGAGAAAAATCCATCCAGTATGCCACAATTAAAATGAGAATCACAATGTAAAGAAAACACCCTTTATGCATGCAAACTATTAAAGATATTGCGAGAAAAGAACTTAAATCAGAGGAGGATTTGAAGACAGTTAAAGAGAGTAATAGAGAATTGATATTACTAAGAGAAAAGGTTATTAAATGGTTACTACTAAGATAAAAAAGTAAGATGGGTTGCAGATGGGGAAAAGGTTAGTAAATATTTCTGCAGTTTAGAAAAGCGTAACTTCATTAGCAAAAAAATTTGTAAAACTACGGGAGGGGACAAGGTAATACACTGGACAAACCAGAAGACATAAAAGTTACAGTAAAATTTTTTATGAGGATCTATACCAAAAAAGAAAAATCTGTGAAATGCAATATTGAGGATTTGGTGAATAAGAAACTGAAACTAACAGAAGAACGACTAAATCATTACAAGGAGAAATAACAATAGAAGGAGCAGGGATTGCATTGAAAAATATGAAGAACAGAAAAAGCCCTGGATCGGATGGTTTGGGGAGCTGAGTTTTTCAAATGGTTTTGGAAACAAATGGCGTGTTTGTACCCAAGCACTAAATGAAAGTTTCAGAGAAGGCGAGCTATCAAACACCCAGAAAGAAGGTATAATAATCTGTATACCCAAAGAAGGAAAACAAAACAAACAAAACAAAAAAAAGTATGTTAAAAACTGGAGACCTATTTCACTTTTAAAATATAAAACAAAGTCGGCTCCACTTGTATTGCTAATAAATTTTTAAAAAAGTTTTTTCCATCACCGATTAGTGAAGACCAGACAGGATTTGTCCCAAATAGACACATAGTGTAGTAACATTAGGTTAATTTGTGACATAATACACGATCTCAACATAAAAAAACAAACATCTCAGGGATGGCTAATTAATTTAGTCTTCGAAAAGGCGTTCGACCGTTAGATTGGGATTTTATACACAAAGTGCTAGAGGCTGTAGGTTTAGGAAAAGGGTATATTTTAAAATGGATAGAAGTATTCTACAAAAAAACTTTAAGTCTACTGTTATCGTAAATGGCCAAAACTCATCGGTTCAAAAATAGAAAGGGGTTGTGAGCAAGGAGGTCCAGTCTCGCCATATATCTTCGTATTGTGTGCAGAAATATTATCCATAATGATCAAAGAAGAAAATAGTATTGAAGGTAACAAATCGGGGAAAAGAACACAAGATATCACAATTTGCCGATGACACTCAATGATGAACACAGGGATAAGAAATCATTTAAAAAATCTATCGAGATTCATGACAGGTTTGGGAAAACACCAGTTTATTCTTAAACAAAGAGAAAACACAAGTATTTTGGCTTGAAAGACAAAAGCATAGTGAAATAAGATATATGGAACATTTAAAGATGATCTAGAATCCAAAATAATTCAAAATATTGAGAATTTGGTTTACTCAGGACTTAAAAAACATGGAAAAAAGAAACTACAAAGTTTAAGAATGATAGAAGTGAAGGCACATTAAAATTTGGGGCTTTAGAGAATCATTACCTCTTTAGGAAGAATTGCTGTCTTAAAATCATTAATTCTGTCAGAACTAACTTACCTATGGTTGATGCTTCCCAAATCCACCTGACACATTTGTTAAAGAATTACAAGACTTATGTTACTGGTTTGTATGGAAAAAAAAAAAAGAAGATAGAATTAGTCGAAAAACAGTTATTGAAGATGTACGGATGGTGGGTTGAATCAAACCTGACATAAATTTTTTCTCATCATTGCATAGAATTAACATGGATAAAAAGACTGAGACAAACAATGCACACATGGAGAGACATGTTGATTTTTTCATACCCAATTATTGAGAACATTGAGAAGTACTCTCCAATAAATCTGTGCATCACCACTCAAGACAAAGTTTTCTGGAAACATGTATTCATGTCGTATAAGCAGTTCTGCAAATTAAAATAAAACCCGAAAATGCCAGAGAACTACTTGCAGAACCAATTATTTACAATGAACATATCAAAATAGGAAATAAACTGATAAACACAAAAACTGGAACAACAGAAATGTATTTAGAGTATCTGATTTTTCAAAGCCGTGGAGATTCACTATCCCATGAGGAATTCAGAACAAAGTTAAAACATTGAAATAGATTTCCTATCTTAGGGGGGATGCATGTTATCCATTAAAAAAAATACACCAGAGAACAAGGGTTTGAGAATGAATTAAAAGATACCATTGAAGCAGAAGTCAACACAGCACTAAAAAAGAATATTTGTAGATAAAGGTTCCAAAACTTATTACAGAGTTATAGTAAAAAGATAACTGGGAACCAAACTTGTTGTGCAAAAAAGCACAGAGAAGTTGAATAGATAGATACCTGGGAAGAAATGCTTTTGAAAAATTCATCAAATTAAGGATATGAAGCTAAAAAGGATGCAAAAGACAATAGTGCATCGAATAATTGCAACTAATGCAGCTCTGAAAGAAATGGGAATAGCAGAAAGTTATAACTGTAGTTTCAGTGAAAAAGAAAAGACAACATTAAACATATGTTCTGGAGATGTCACACATGTCAATGAATTCGGAAATCATTGCAAGAATTAATTAAAGGAAAGTGTTTTAAAAGCGAATAATCTATCTGACTGAAAACCAAAAAGATTTTGGAGCAGATGACAATTCCACAACTGATACAATATTCGATCTTATAATACTGATAGCCAAACATACATTTTCAGATGTAAATAACAAATGTAAGCCTTCAATAACAGTATTTCTAAAAAAATACTAAAGAGAAAATATATCTTGAAAAATACATGGCAACTGTACAATTGAGTCTGTTAAAATTTAACACTAACTGGATCAGTTATGAAGTATTATTTGAAAATTGATAATTAAAATCATAAGACACCTGGATTTAATATGTCGTGTATGAGAGGATATTTTTCAGGACATGTTGGGGGATTTCATTGTATTCAAATATCATTGAGTGTGGTTGTGGCCTGTGGCCCACTGATGTCCGACATGGCGGGGGTTGTGGATGGGTCCCCTTGGCCGATCGGCAACTTGGCTGGTAAGCCGATATATTGTATGTATATCTGTATGACTCCAGCAGCTTCCCCATAATTATGTTGAGTCAGACAGTGGCATTGCATTATTGGAAGTTGTTTTGTCCAGATGTGTACTGGTTCATGAAGATGTATATGTATCGTTGTGTGGGGATTTGAAGGGTACAATGGTTAATTGATCACATCATTGTTAAGGAGCTTCAAATATTCTTTTTATTTCAAACATGCAAGTCATCCAATAAGATCAATCGATTATCCGAGGATTCTGTATTGAATGATTATGGGGTTTTTGTTGTTTTGGGCCCCTTTACAACGAAGATGACCACGACCCTTTAGCTATCAGTGGGTGCTGAGTGAGTACAAAGATGGCTGAAACAGGGCCCGTTCTGGCATTGAATAGTCGTTGCAGTGACGTGTGGACAGGGCAGGCTTGGAGATGAGCCAGGCTGAAAGGTGGTGTTTACTGGGTTTTTTTTTCCCAAGCTGACATTTTTGCTCCTGTGCCTCCACTCGCCTCATGGAAAATTGATGTTAACACATAAGTAACATTTGATTGATGTCTCTCACGATATATGTCAAGGACACTGGGTAGGGTTACTACACACATGTATCAGACAGTGGATGCAGTATAAAAAGATTACTTTGTCGTGTCGTGGGGATTTGTTTGTATTATTATGTAATTCATATGCGTAACGAGTGTCTAAGAGATTTGATTCCGTCCTATTCCTGCAGAACGTTATTTGAGTCAGCATTGCGATTGTGTCAGCTCAGAGACAAATTCTTCTGCTAAGGTTTTACATTGGAAAGTTTATGTGGAATTAAGGTGTTTGATATACATGTCATTATGCAACACACACACCATACACACATAGATAGGAAGAGAGAAAGAGAGAGAGAGAGAGAGAAAAGAGAGAACAGACAGACAGAGGCATACACTGCCATTCAGCTCACTATCGCTCATTCCCCATCGATTCAACAGGGTTCTTTCTTGAAAGACACTTTCCCTGCCCTTTATTGACAGTATCTGACATCATATGTTCACCCCTTTTTCCAACCATTTATTTACAATGTAGCGCAAATATACATGTTCATGATTTTTAAAGAAAACTATAAAGCGTACAACACAGTGAATAATACCCAGATAGCAGAACATGGCACGTGTTTCTTTTGTACTAGTTTTTAGAGTGGACTGAGGGGGTGGGAGGGGGGTGAGGTAGGAGGGGACACAGTCTGGGGTGGGGAGTCGAGGGGGGAGGACCGAGTGTGTGTGTGTGTTTTGTGTGTGTTGTGTGTGTGTGTGTGCGTGCGTTTCGTGGGGGTGTGACGAGAGAGAGAAGTGTTTGGGGTGGGATTTGTGTGTGGGGAGAGACGGAGACACCGCACTGACATATTTTATTGACATTAAGCTAATCTTTTTTCTGCGTAGAACAAAAGAAAAAAGAAAAACTGCAAATTAGGTGTCTACACAACTAAGCAATATTAAATGATTTCCATTCCCAAAAACTCATTTTTCGTTTCTTGTGTATGTTCTAGTACAAATCATTCTCACACAACCACCTTCCCTCACATACGCACACTGATCCATCCTATTTTTCCATCGATTGCACGCACGCATTTATATTCTTATCCTCCCTTCTCCCAATCACACATATCTCTGTACATTCATCTGGCTTGATATTATGAAAACCATTCACTTGAACCATCAAGCTTTAAGGTCAATAAGTATTCTGAACATTAAAAATGAAATATAATTGGATACCTCTCAGTGTTTTGAACTTTTATTCATTCACAATTTTCTTCCGCGTGTCTACAGCTTCTGTTACATATTTTGCCAGCATCTTTAACAATGTTTCATCACTTGTTTGCAAAAATATTGTTGAGATTTCGACTCTTGGGCTGTGTTTTTGATCAAAAAAGGGCTGATTTTTTTCTAATGTTCCCTAAGCAGGACAAATGAACAAAAAATGTAGTTCAACTCATCTTCTCTAATGGCAATATCATTACACAATGGGCATGAATCATCAACAGCATCATTATTTAGATACCATCTTTAATTAGCATTTAATCCCAGTGTTCTATTTCAAATCTTGCAAGGATTTCCTCTTTGCCACCGATTAATTTCTAGAGGTAAATACTTTTCTGCCTCCAAGTTACTTTTGAAGAATAAGAAACCCGGAATATTTTTTTCATGTTCTTCTTGTTGACTGTGCCAGTTTTGTTTATACGAGGAAACTAATGGGATCTTTGAATTCAGACATAAAACGGTTTTTGTTTCCCCACTCCCGGCTCAACCACACTATTCCAAACCCATTCTCTGTTAGCACTTTCTTAATCTTAGAGGCCCAGTTAACATTTTGTAACTCACATTGTTGCAGCATTATGTCGTAGGCTTGCCTGCTCAGTCTAGCTACTGGTAATCGTATTACTTTACACCAGTATCTAACACACTGTCAGGCTCGCTAAGACCTGAACTAACTAGGGAGGGACAGACAGACTTACAGACCTACAATACCTAACGCCCCAACTCAAATAAGCATCCAGAAACAGATGAACAGTTCACACAACGTATAATTTCATTCAAACCACGACACCGGGATCCATAACATTGAATATTCCACTCACTACCCACAAAATCACTTTCGCTCAAACTCAAACATTCAACCACTTAACACAATTCGCACACAGATTTCTAGTCACATACACACCCTGCACAACCAAACTAACACAAGGTCATGAAATTAATTAACGACTAACCTTAATTCGGGTCAAATCCCAATGTGCCCAGCCTGGTGCAATGCATCGCTACCATGCAATACAACTCACACGACCGATAACACCTTGGCTATTGGCCCAACAGGACACTGTGAATCTGAGACTTACTCAACAAATTCACTTACCGGCTCATACACAAGCCAGCAACCAGGGAATGAACTCCGACACAATGACAGACACAACACCAATATAGAATGCCCAGAACTACAATTTTGTAGCACAGTGACAGACCAATCACTGATATAGAATGCACAAAACTACAACAATTCTGTAATGCTCACACACTTTCAAGATTAATTAAACCGGGTCACATTCCAACAACTGGGCACTTAAAGCACGCATGACCAATTAATAATCCAGTAACTGGGTTGCTATGAAATACTCGCACAGAAATGGCCCAACCAAGTTGTCCAAAAGGTAAAAATTGTTGATATAAATGTTTCTTGCCACCACACAAAAGACAATTTGTCTTGAAAACCTGTGCTGCCTGCGACACACACAAGTAATGACTAATTAGCCACCAACTAAACCAGCTATGCAATATTACTAAATAAATTTAAAGTCACCAAGGATTTCTGCTAGTGTCTTTCACACACTGGTAGTCCGCTCCACGACTGATGAACGACGGCTCACTTCCCTGATCCTGGAAATAATGTCCAATGCTGTTACCTCAAAACAGCCCCTGTTTTGTCGTCAACATTCACATGTACCACTCGGACTGTCACGGCAACAGGAAGAGTAGCCCACGCTGTGTCACTCCTCGCACAGGGATCCCGTCACCAGCTAAGGCAGGATTACAGGGAGATATCTGTGGACACATACAGGCGCATCCCCACTAAGAATCTATCATGAATCCCATAGTGCCGTACACATACTAGATTCATATTCATCATGAGCACCACCCGTGGAGTCGAAGTCACTACTGTGAATATTCTGTCTCTTAACTAACTAACCTACTCCAATCACAAGATGCACCCAATGGTAACCTTATCCAAATGAAAACCAGCGTTAGCACTTGGCTTCAGTCTAATTATTATCCATTTGTATAAAAGGAAAGAGATTTCCAGACAGACTATACACAGCTTACTTTACAAAACATCGGTGCCACACAGTAGTACACAATCAAAGTCAAACTTCAGTCCAACTTAAACACATAGCCCGGTCCGACTCCACATCCACTATTAAGTACTTTCCTTAGATAGCAGAACAATCTTTAAAAAAAAAAACATGCATGGCTTCCCACACAATTCCCAATGTTAGGAACAAGGTCCAAACATATGTAACTTGGAAAACAAGAGATAAAAGATGCAGATACTTGTTGCCCAAAATAAAATCTGTCTGTCACGGTCACTGCCACTGCTGTAAAACATCACTTACAACTTACAGCCTATGTCCGAACCATGGGGCAACCACACACACACCACACCACTACCCCAAACACTTCCGGGCTGTCAATCTTGACCTGTTGACCTTTAGCTGAAATATCCAGCTGGCTTACTCCAACTGACTGAGCAATGCACATAAGGTTGACAAACATATCATCATAAGGTTGACAAACATCATCATATACAACTTCAAACCAACAATTTCAAACAATGGGCTGTCTCCCCTGATTAACTTCCAGACAGGTGTCAACATACTAGCAACCACACAAATACATACATAATCCTGGTCTGGCATTAAGGCCTGCTAATAAGACTAACAGATCATACTGACACCAACAGGTTCCAGTGGCTGAAATTACTGAAAGATCACACGAATGAATGTACTCACACACGCACAAAACACCCTACATTGATCTTACATGCCCAAAATCATATCATCCTATATAACTACTCATGCAATGCAACCATTACACTGTTTAATTACAAAACCCATAGCCCTTCCTGGCACTAACGCAGCCCCTTGCTTGGCACCTCAGACAGCTTCCAGCCTCCAGCTGCCCAAATCAACCAATAAAGATAAGGATTTCCTTCCGAGTTCCCCCGTATCCTGGCTCAATCCAACCACAACCAGGTTCAGATGATAGGATTACTAAAATGTCTACACTGAATATACCAAACGTACCTTGAACCAACACTGTCCGGCCCAACTCCGAGATGGGTTGTCCAGCGCCACCAAGGCCATCCCCAGACCGGCACTCTACAGCATCCAACCACAGCAACCAAGTCTTCACCCACCAAGGTTTCAGGTACACAGGTTACAGTTCAACAAGAACACAGCAACCAAGTCTTCCACCCCACCAGGGTCTCAGGAACACCGGTTACAGTTCAACAAGAACGCAGCAACCAAGTCTTCATCCCACCAGGGTCTCGGGAACACTGGTTACAGTTCAACACAAATGCAGCAACCACGTCTTCACAAATTACAGTAACGACAGTCCTTCTACTGTACCTCCAACAGCGAGAAGAATATAATTACACAGAAACACAGAATCAGTCCCCTCCAACTCAAGGCAGCTCCGCTAATCCTTAAGCCCGAACCCTGAACACAAGGTTCCTAAAAGGATTCACCAGGACTTCCAACATAGAATCGACACACACAACGTCAGAGACTTCCACTCTGAAAAAGCTGCAAAATAACACTGAGCGACAGTTCACACCTAACCCCTAGCCTGCGTTACAGTAAACTTGGCTGTGATTGGATAATTCAACGTAAGGTTAACTATGATTGGGCAACTCACAGGAGGATGATGCCATGACCCAATTTCCCCACTTCCACGGAAAACATTAAAAAGTTCAAGATACCTCCCTACCCTCTCCCAAGCTGTGCTGTCACACAGATATCCACTGATGCACACACACGCATGCGACGTGAGCAGAAATGTTCGCCCGGCTCACCCTAGCACAAATAGAGGAATATCGACTCTGATGCAAACCAAGCAAGATACACTGACATGGAACATGATCAGTCCGCACATGCACAAGTTCAAACTTGAGTCGCCTCCACTAGATCTATCTGTAACATACATGTACGGCTCAAGTAGCAATGTCAGTGACCCTGACATACCCCCTCCAAGACTGAACTCTACGTTCAACTAACGACAGGTAGACAAATGCTTTCCAACCACAGTATGCTAGTAACACATACTCTCAGATACCCTTCAATTCAATCCAGCCTACTGAGGTAGTCAGCTGCGCCATTCTGATCACCAGGATAGCCTCAACCTTGAACTGGCAGGGCTGCAGCTGTAGAGCCCACCGTGTAAACCCTTCCACTAGTCGACTTGACCCGCTTGAGATACTGCAAGGGAGAGTGGTCCACCTGTATCACAAACTTTGTACTGTACAGGTACTGCGCAAACTTATTCACTCCCCACACCAGTGCTAGGCAGTCTTTCTCCATTGTGGGCCAGTTTTTCTTGGCAGGCAAGAGCTTCTTGCTAGCACACGCCAGTGGGTGTAGCATCCCCTCCTGTTCCTGGAGTAGGATGGCCCTGATCCCTGTGTCCGACGCACTCCTACTTGTCGAATGGATTCCCTGTGCCAGGAGATCTCACTAGGGGCATTGGTGGCACTCTACCTTTGTCTATAGTCTTTTGACATTCTGGGTATGATCTGCAGTACTGAGCCACTTCCTTACACATTCCAGGCCAGTAGAAGTCCTGCAGCACTCCAGCTTTTGTTCGTTTAGTCCCCATGTGTTCTGCCATGGGTACATCATGAGCCATCTTCATGACCTCAAGCCTCATACGCTTGGGAACACACACTTGGGTTGTAGTCTCATGTGGCGTGGTGCACGTCCTCACCAAGAGTCCATCCTGGTCTGCAAAAGTCACCCAGCCATGACCTGACCGAGCTCGTATACCATTCTCTGCGGCACGCCGGGGTGCATCCAACGTTGGGTCTTCCTCCTGCATCTTCTTGAGCTCTTGAAGTCGACCCCAATGACTTGCTTCGTGACAGGCAATCCTTGGGTAGTTTCTCGCTGCCTCTTGGCCTGAGCTCATGTCATGACAGCCATCACTGCTGTGGGATTTGCGTAAACTGGTACTTTCTGCGGTGCATCTTCCCACTCATTAGCAGCCCAATTCCCTCTTAGGACTTGCTCACAGGGTTTCTTAAACACTAGTACGACAATTTCGCCCTCCACGAACGGTGACGATACATGCACCTTGGCCACAGGTACCTTGTACGAAGTGCCACTCTCAGCCATCTTCACATCCACCACCTTCCCAATGTAGTCTTCCGGGTCAACCAGTGCTTCAGCCACTACAGTAATATGTAGCTCCAGTGTCTCTTAGACCTCTCACACTTCGGCCATTCACGGTAACCGTGCACCGTGGGGTGTAATGCTTCGCAGCACACGTCATGCAGAGGGACGGTGGGCTCTCTGCCTCGAGGCTCTCTAACTCGGCCCCTGCCAGTACTCTAGCCACCGATGGTTTGTTGCCCTTCCCACCTGTGCTCCCTTTGTCACCAAGCCTTCTTTGTGGACACGACGCACTCAGGTGCCCCTTGTCGCCGCACACCCAACACGTCTTATCCCCCCTTGACTTAGTCAATGACTGTGGTGTTACACCGCCCTCTTCCTGGACAGGCCTACTATCCCTTTGGGCGCTGTCAATGTTGGTTTGCTTCTGGGCATGCGCTTGCCCCCTACTATTGCCCAGAGGCTGACCTCGCTGAGCTCGTTCTCCTCTGCACCTCCCTCATCGCTCTCCTTGGCCTCTGCCAGGCGAGTAGCACGTGCAGCCACTTCTTCTGCATCCTTCGTGATGATTCCTTCACCTTTTGATAAATATCAGCAGAGAGCTGGTCGTATAGGTGTTCCTGAAGGAATAAATCTAAACATCATTAGGCTTACTTGGTCCTTGTCAGCAGATACACACCACTGGGAGAAACATGCCCTAAGCCTGTCCAGCATCTGCTCAAATGTCTCAGCCACCTTCTTTTCCATCCTTCTGAACTTTTGACGGTAGGCGTCTGCGTCGAGGCAAAATACCTGAGCAAGGCAGCTTTTACTTCTGCGTAGACTAGAGAATTATCATCTCATTTGCTTCCTTTCTGTTTCTTTTGTATGTTTAGCACCCATTGCCATCATATTGTCTTCATTGTCCATCACGCACGTTTAAGAAATATAGACGATTCAAAAGACAAAGAGTGTTCCCACTTATTTATGAAGACAATATAGGACAATCATGGCAACCATCAAGTGCCCAGCACCCGACTGCGATGCTGAATGGCCGACGGCCACGCCGACCGACGTCCTTACCCGCCTTCTCGACATTCACAGTGCCACAGCCCATGCAGCTCACGCGCACGTGCCTGCTCCAGCTACGGCAGCCAAGGCAGAAAAGGTTCAGCGTCCCACGGTGTCAGCAGCGGGTACCAGCGAAGAGTGGGCGTACTTCGTCCGAAGATGGACAGACTACAAACAGGCCACCCACCTCAAGCGGTCGGCTGGGCTATAAGCAACATTATCTTACCCACCTCAAGGGGTCGGACATTGGTTTCCAACTGTTGGGAGTGCTGTGATGAGGGACTGCGCAAAGACCTCACGCGGACCTTCGGTGCTCTGGCCTCCAGTGACGAGGAGACCATTCTGACGAACATGAAGACGCTTGCAGTGCGCCAGGAAACATAATGGTCGCACGTGTCCAGTTACAACAGATGCGGCAGGACAGAGACGAGCCTATCAGAGGCTTCGCTGCTCGACTTGGAGGGCAAGCTCGAGTCTGTAGCTTCAACATAAATGCCCATCTGATACATGCGGTTGCAAGCGTCGACTACAGTGACGTCATGGTTCGGGACGTCCTCATCAGGGGCCTTAACGATGAAGAAATCCGGCTAGACATCCTGGGTGAGTCACGACAAGACATGTCACTGGAGGATGCGCTTCGCTATGTTGAGGCCAAGGAAAGTGGCAAAGATCCGCCAGCCGCCTAGTTGGAGGCAGCTCGTCCATCGTCGCTGCGTCAAGCTCCTACAAGCGTCAGGACAAACTCCGCGCGGAGGGAGGCAGAAATCCGACCTCGTCGACCACGTGTAGCTATTGTGGCAGATCGGGGCATAGAGCAAGCAGGCAAGAGCGCATGAAAAGCTGTCCAGCGTACGGGAAACAGTGCACCAAGTGCGGGACCGCCAACCACTTTGCAAACGTCTGTAGGAAAACATCACAGCACAATGCCAACCCTGCCCAATCTCCCCTCACCTAACGCCGTGGACACACTTCTGCCACCTTTGACAGCCTGTGCAGTTCCGAGGAAGCGACTCCAATGTCTATGCTGACTCCATCGGCTTAGACCACCATGTGTACAACGAATTCTGTGAGGCATGGGAGAAACGAGCTTCTGACCCTCAGCCTTTCGTTGACCTCGCCATCCACGCTGTGCCCTCAGACATCCAGTCCCTTGGCTTCCCCACGCCCCTCTCTGCCCCCACCCGTCCTGTCACCTTCCCAGCTATGGCAGACACTGGATGCCAGTCATGCCTGGCTGGCATGGCACTTCTCAGTAAGATGAGCCTCGATCGCCGGCACCTCCTGCCCGTCAAGATGAAGATGACGGCATGCAATCATGAGACTATAAACATTATTGGAGCCCTCGCCCCTCCGATCTCGGGAACATCCACGTCTAACACAGAGCTGGAAACTCGCCAGATGGTATACTTTACCACTCTCACTGACCGGATGTTTCTAAGCAAACAGGCATGCATTGCACTTGGGATGATTCCACCCAGCTTCCCCACCATCGCGAGACAAGTGCCGCCAGCAGTACCGAGGACGCTCCACCCACTGACACACAGACATCCCCATGCACGTGCCCCCGACGCCAACCACCACCACCACCCCCAACGTCCCTCCCATTCCCTGCTACAGAAGAGAACAGGGAACGTTTGGAGAAGTGGCTGCTGGACTTTTACAGCTCCAGCTCTTTCAATGTGTGTGAACACCAACCACTCCCAAAGATGTCCGGTCCGCCTATACGCCTCATGGTTGACCCTGACGCCCACTCCCGTCGCCCACCACACCCCTATCCCAGTCCCCGTCCACTGGCAGGACGACATCAAGGCTGGCCTCGATCAAGATGTCCGTCTAGTGTCATTGAGCTGGTCCCGATTGACACCCCGGTCACTTGGTGTCACAAGATGGTCATCTGCCCAAAGAAGTCAGGGAAGCCCCGGCGCACGGTGGACTTGCAGCCCTTGAACCGACACGCCACGCGGGAGACACATCACACCCAGTAACCCTTCCACCAGGCTCGCAAGGTGCCACACCACACGAAGAAGACCGTGTCTGACGCTTGGAACGGATATCACAGTATCGCCCTAGATGAGACGGATAGACACCTGACAACATTCATTACCCCATGGGGTCGCTACCGCTACCTCGTTGCCCCCCAGGGATACATCTCATCTGGAGACGGATATAGCCGCCGCTTTGACGAGATCGTCGCCGACTTTCCCCAGAAGACCAGATGTGTAGATGACACCCTCATGTGGTCCAACACCATCGAAGACTCGTTCTTCCAAGCCGTGAGGTGGCTCGACATCTGTGGTAACAACGGCATCATCCTCAACCCCTCCAAATTCCAGTTTGGCAAGGACAACGGTCGAATTTGCTGGTTTGAGATCACACCCACCACTGTGCGCCCTTGTGCACGCTACCTCGAGGCCATCCAACACTTTCCGACCCCACAGAATATCACGGACGTAAGGAGCTGGTTCGGCTTGGTAAACCAGGTGTCATACACCTTCGCGGCGGCTGAGCGAATGCTGCCTTTCCGAGAACTTCTCAAGACGGGCACTCGATTCCACTGGACAGACGAGCTTGACCGCCTCTTCAACGAGACGAAGGCGCTGATCGTCGGCGAAATCCACCAAGGGGTGGAGATCTCGACAAGTCCAGACCTACCTGCCTCGCCACAGACTGGAGCAAAGGAGGGCGTCGGATTCTGGCTCTTTCAGAAACACTGCCCCTGCCTCTCCTCCAACCTTTCTGCTGCAAGACAGGATGGCGTATCACTTTGGCAGGAAGCCGATTTCACCTCGGGGCTGAATCCCGGTACGCACCCATCGAAGGCGAAGCTCTGTCATTGACGCCCCTCGACAAAGCCCGTCACTATACCCTGGCTGCTCTGACATCATCGCCGTGGACCACAAACCTCTGCTGAAGACATTCGGTGACCGCTGCCTTGATGACATTCCCAACCCCCGTCTTCGCAATTTCAAGGAAAAATCACTTCGATACCGCATCCCCGGCCTACGTCACGCTGCGGCAGACGCTGTCTCCCGCAAACCTGTAGGCAGGCCCGCCACTCTGGCACTTCCTGACGACGTAGCATCCATGGGCCCCACCGCTGACCCTCCCCCACCCACGTGGACTGCCACAGTCTTTCCTATCCGCCATACGCACCCGTCAGCAGGATGGCACCCTTCAAGTCTGTACGCAGACTGGCTCGGCACCAGTGGAGGTGATCAAATCAGTGACCTGGGATGACATCCGCCTCGCCACAGTCAGCGACCCCACCATGACCGCCCTGAGTAACACCATCGAAGATGGCTTCCCAGAAGACAGAACCTTGCTAGCCCCTGACCTCCGCCCATACCACCAATTCCGTGACTTCCTCACCACTTTTGATGGAGTCATACTCTACAACGATCGTGTGGTCATACCCCTATCACTTCGAGACCGCGTCCTCCAGTGTCTTCACTCGGCGCACCAGGAGTCACACAGATGTGCTCTCGAGCGGAGTCATCCTTCTGGCCCGAATGACCCCGGCCATCACAGACATTGCGAGCCCAATGCCAGTCCTGCAACCGCATGGCACCCTCATCAGCCCAGCGCACCCCCAACACCACCAATGAACCCGCGTACCCGTTCCAGTGCATCGCGGCTGATACTTCATTACCGTGGCCACAACTACCTTGTGGCTGTTGACAGATACAGTAAACTGGCCGATCGTAGAGAAGGCTGCACACGGTGCTACTGGGCTAGTCGCTGCCCTGCGCCGGATCTTTGTCACATACGGGATCAGCGATGAACTAACTTCCGATGGCGACCCGAGTTCACCTCCCTCACCACAAAAACATTTCTAAAGAATTGGGCTCAACCACCGGCTCTCATCAGTTGCCTTTCCCCATGCCAACTGCCGTGCTGAAGTTGAGTCAAGACTGTCAAACGCCTCATCACGGACAACACTGGCGCGCAGGGGTCCCTGGACACTGACAAGTTTCAACGCGCAATGCTCCAATACAGAAACACACCTGACCGGGACACTCGCCTCTCCCCGGCCATGTGCATTTTTTGGACGCCCCATTCGAGACTTCATCCCCATTCACCCCGGAAATACCAGCCTCACACTACTTGGCGGAGACACTCATGTCCCGCCGAGGAGGCGCTGAGAAACAGACACATGTGTAGCAGCCGAGCGCCTGTCAGAACACACCCGCATTCTCACACCACTGGCTGTCGGTACTGCGTCCGCATCCAACACCAAACTGGACACCCCATTCTCACAACCACTGGCTGTCGGTGACTGCGTCCGCATCCAAAACCAAACTGGACACCCGCATTCTCACACCACTGGCTGTCGGTGACTGCGTCCGCATCCAAAACCAAACTGGACCTCATCCGACCAAATGGGACAAGACAGGCATGTCATCAAGGTGCGCCAGTTCGACCAGTATGTCGTGCGTGTTGATGGCTCTGGTCGCGTCACCCTCTGCAACAGGAAGTTTCTACGGAAATACACACCGGTCATCCCACGGACGCCCATCCTGATGGCCCCAGGCCACACACCCACACTGCCTACGGCCTGCACAGAGCCCACAGCCCCCATTGTTCCTCTGCCCAGGCCGCCCCTCAGCCGGGTCCATCACTCCCGACTGGCTCCCCCACACCACCAATCATGAACCCACAGCCGCCAGCCCTTGTTCCCTCACCCCCACCACAGCCGCCCATCACATCAGACCCGCGTCCAGGTCCCGCAGCTGAGGCGACACATCCCACTCATCGACGGCTACGGTCGTCAGCGTCCCAAGAGCTGTACGTGCCCTGATGCTGCACAACGCCCATGGCCTGAAGGAGCAAGCTGTCGCCCCTGGTGCAGACCCCTCCCCTGGCTGTCCCCCGCGCTCAACCAGAGAGACCTAACTGTCACGCTGCTGAATGACACTTTTCATTTATACTCGTTATAGTCACCCCTTTATATTTCATTTATGCTATCCAGCTTTCAAAAAAATTCTTTTTCAGAAGCAAGAGGCCAACTATACTTTTCGAACTCTTATCTTTTGACTCAGCTAGAGTCCATGAACTTTTTGATTCAGTCTTTTCGTGTCACTCCAAAGACTTGGGGGGGCGTAGAGAATTATCATCTCATTTGCTTCCTTTCTGTTTCTTTTGTATGTTTTAGCACCCATTGCCATCATATTGTCTCATTGTCATCACGCACGTTTAAGAAATAAAGACGATTCAAAAGACAAAGAGTGTTCCCACTTATTTATAGACCAACTTATCTGCAGATAACTTAAGGACTGCATCCCTAGCCTTCCCTTGGAGCAGAGCCACTAACTGACATGCCCATGCAGTTGGATGCCAACCACACAGCTTGGCTACCTGCTCAAAATGCTGTAGGTATTCATCTACATCCTCATCATCTCTCATTGGCTGCAGCTTGACGTGCTTCCTATCGGCCCTTTCTTTCTTGCTCTTAGCCGCCTCCTTCTCCTCCACCCTTCTCTCTCTCTTATTTGCATCTCTTCTTCCCTTCTGTCCTCCTCGGCTTGGCGTTCTCTCAACACAGCCTCTCGATCCCTCTCATCCTGCTCCTTTTTAGCGAGACGATCACACTCTGCCTGCTCTTCTCTAGCTTTGCGGTCCTTCAACAACTGCAGTTTCAACTCCCTCTCCTCCTTACGCTCTTGCTCGTCTCTTTCCATCCTCGCCTCTTGTTTAGCCATACGGACTCCGTCGTTGATGTACAGGATAAGCTCCTGCCCTGCAAATCCAAATTCCATCCCCTCGACCTTAAGCCTCGCCTTCAACTCCTTTTCGGCCTCCATAGTATCCCCACCAGTAGTCATCCTCCTTTATTCTAAGGGTCTTAGACTAGCTAACCGTTCCTGTGCGCTTGAACCAGACATACAAAGTTGGATATACACTTATTTTTAGGATCTGCAACCCCGGTACCTATAGTAACTGGTACTGAACTAAACCAATACAATCAACATGCCAAAGATACCACACACACGGCCGCTCGTATAACCCATCATATGATGTGGAGTCACAATACATCAAAAGTCCACCCTTCCAGAGGAAACTAACTCGCAAGATCCCGCAACACCGAGAACAAACCGCACCCACGCTGACTGTCAAAATAACATAAGACTGGCCCTCTTGCCAACAGCTGACAACAATGTCAAATCCAAACAACTGATCAACCAAACTAGCCCCCTCGGGCCAGCCACCAACCATCTGGTCAACACCAATTAACCACAACGAATTGGCATAAAATGAAATAGCTATAGTTTCCCACAACAAATGGCAGACAACAAAATAACTATAGTTTTCTACAACAAATGGCAGAAAATAAAATAGTTATTTACTCTATCGTGACCCCATGACAAAACAGACATTACAGACAAAGCACATCACTTCCACACACTAACAAAGGCAATATGCAGGTCTTACACGCCTGAGTGCTCGTTGTCTATGCCTCCACCCTTACTAGGCATGCACCCTCCAACCACCCACTGACTACTCTGAGTTCCTAATGTTTACGCTCAGAGTGAGTCTGTATGCTTGCCTGAAGTTCCTCTAACAACCTCCCTGCTAACCAACCCTTCCTTATAACTAATTAAATCCTACTTACCCCTAATTGTACCCCGCATCTCCACCATATGTCAGGCTCGCTAAGACCTGAACTAACCAGGGAGGGACAGACAGACTTACAGACCTACAATACCTAATGCCCCAACTCAAATAAGCAGTCCAGAAACAGATGAACAGTTCACACACGTATAATTTCATTCAAACCACGACACCGGGATCCATAACACTGAATATTCCACTCACTACCCACACAGGGCTTCTGAAAACGCAAAAAATTGCGTACAGTACGCATTAAAACTCTACGGGACGCACTGGGTGTCCGTGTAAGGGTCCCCAGGGACCCCTTCAAATTTTGGTGAAGTCAGACATAAAGTGAGAAAAGACTGCCTTCAACATCGTAAGTTGGGTGCCGTAGCGTAGGTCTGCTACACTTCGGACCAAACCCATCCCATTTCAAGTTTGAACAGTAACAAAGTGAGTAGGGCAGCCTCCTAACAACATACGTCGGTCACTTTTGTCGTCTGCTGAGGCTGACTAAGCTTAACGCTAGGCCACAGCATCGTTTTCTGTTGACCGAATTTTCCTACTTTGAGCCATGTAATGTCACGATGACGCTTTTCATTTTCCCGGCAGGAGAGAGGCATTTCCGCGAAGCCTTTGTTTCCAACATGTCTCTCGAAGCGTGGTTAACGAAATTATCGTCGCAAAAGCGAAAAAGCGTAGCAGAGGAGCAAGATCGAGAACGGATACAATTTTTGATGTTAATTTTGTTGTTTTTGTTGTGACGATGTGTCTGTGACAACTGCAGTGCGCATGCAGGGATGCAATTTTTTAACGTTTATTTTGTTGTTTTTATTGTGGTGTAGGGACCCCTTAATGTTAGCCTGGGACCCCTTAAAATCTGATGAAGGGGTCCCTGGGACCGGAAAGATTTTCACCCCAACAGAAGCCCTGCCACACAATCACTTTCGCTCAAACTCAAACATTCAACCACTTAACACAATTCGCACACAGATTTCTAGTCACATACAACCCTGCACAACCAAACTACCACAAGGTCATGAAATTAATTAACGACTAACCTTAATTCGGGTCAAATCCCAATGTGCCCAGCCTGGTGCGATGCATCGCTACCATGCAATACAACTCACACGACCGATAACACCTTGGCTATTGGCCCAACAGGACACTGTGAATCTGAGACTTACTCAACAAATTCACTTACCGGCTCATACACAAGCCAGCAACCAGGAATGAACTCCGACACAATGACAGACCAAACACCAATATAGAATGCCCAGAACTACAATTTTGTAACAGTGACAGACCAATCACTGATATAGAATGCACACAACTACAACAATTCTGTAATGCTCACACACTTTCAAGATTAATTAAATTAGGTCACATTCCAACAACTGGGCACTTAAAGCACGCATGACCAATTAATAATCCAGTAACTGGGTTGCTATGAAATACTGGCACAGAATGGCCCAACCAAGTTGTCCAAAAGGTAAAAATTGTTGATATAAATGTTTCTTGCCACCACACAAAAGACAATTTGTCTTGAAAACCTGTGCTGCCTGCGACACACACAAGTAATGACTAATTAGCCAACAACTAAACCAGCTATGCAATGATAAATTACTAAATAAATGTAAAGTCACCAAGGATTTCTGCTAGTGTCTTTCACACACTGGGTAGTCCGCTCCACGACTGATGAACGACGGCTCACTTCCCTGATCCTGGAAATAATGTCCAATGCTGTTACCTCAAAACAGCCCCTGTTTGTCGTCAACATTCAGTTTCACATGTACCACTCGGACTGTCACGGCAACAGGAAGAGTAGCCCACGCTGTGTCACTCCTCGCACAGGGATCCCGTCACCAGCTAAGGCAGGATTACAGGGAGATATCTGTGGACACATACAGGCGCATCCCCACTAAGAATCTATCATGAATCCCATATAGTGCCCTACACAATGACATACTAGATTCATATTCATCATGAGCACCACCCGTGGGAGTCAAAGTCACTACTGTGAATATTCTGTCTCTTAACCTACTCCAATCATAAGATGCACCCAATGGTAACCTTATCCAAATGAAAACCAGCGTTAGCACTTGGCTTTAGTCTAATTATCATCCATTTGTATAAAAGGAAAGAGATTTCCAGACAGACTATACACAGCTTACTTTACAAACATCGGTGCCACACACTGACAGTAGTACACAATCAAAGTCAAACTTCAGTCCAACTTAAACACATAGCCCGGTCCGACTCCACATCCACTATTAAGTACTTTCCTTAGATAGCAGAACAATCTTTTAAAAAAACATGCATGGCTTCCCACACAATTCCCAATGTTAGGAACAAGGTCCAAACATATGTAACTTGGAAAACACGAGATAAAAGATGCAGATACTTACTGCCCAAAATAAATCTGTCGGTCACGGTCACTGCCACTGCTGTAAACATCACTTACAACTTACAGCCTATGTCCGAACCATGGGGCAACCACACACACACCACATCACTACCCCAAAACACTTCCGGGCTGTCAATCTGTTAAAGTTGACATTTAGCTGAAATATCCAGCTGGCTTACTCCAACTGACTGAGCAATGCACATAACGTTGACAAACATATCATAAGGTTGACAAGTATATCATCATATACAACTTAAAACCAACAATTTCAAACAATGGGCTGTCTCCCTGATTAACTTCCAGACAGGTGCCAACAGTACTAGCAACCACACAAATACATACATAATTCCTGGTCTGGCATTAAGGCCTGCTAATAAGACTAACAGATCATACTGACACCGACAGGTTCCAATGGCTGAAATTACTGAAAGATCACACGAATGAATGTACTCACACATGCACAAAACACCCTACATTGATCTTACATGCCCAAAATCATATCCTATATAACTACTCAGTGCAACCATTACACTGTTTAATTACAAAACCCATAGCCCTTCCTGGCACTAACGCAGCCCCTTGCCTGGCACCTCAGACAGCTTCCAGCCTCCAGCTGCCCAAATCAACCAATAAAGATAAGGATTTCCTTCTGAGTTCCCCCGTATCCTGGCTCAATCCAACCACAACCAGGTTCAGATGATAGGATTACAAAAATGTCTACACTGAATTATACCAAACGTACCTTGAACCAACACGTGTCCGGCCCAACTCCGAGATGGGTTGTCCAGCGCCACCAAGGCCATCCCCAGACCGGCACGTCTACAGCATCCAACCACAGCAACCAAGTCTTCACCCACCAAGGTTTCAGGTACACAGGTTACAGTTCAACAAGAACGCAGCAACCAAGTCTTCACCCCACCAGGGTCTCGGGAACACCGGTTACAGTTCAACAAGAACGCAGCAACCAAGTCTTCATCCCACCAGGGTCTCGGGAACACTGGTTACAGTTCAACACAAATGCAGCAACCACGTCTTCACAAATTACAGTAACGACAGTCCTTCTACTGTACCTCCAACAGCGAGAAGAATATAATTACACAGAAACACAGAATCAGTCCCCTCCAGACTCAAGGCAGCTCCGCTAATCCTTAAGCCCGAACCCTGAACACAAGGTTCCTAAAAGGGTTCACCAGGACTTCCAACATAGAATCGACACGCACAACGTCAGAGACTTCCACTCTGAAAAAGCTGCAAAATAACACTGAGCGACAGTTCACCTAACCCCCAGCCTGCTTTACAGTAAACTTGGCTGTGATTGGATAATTCAACGTAACGTTAACTATGATTGGGCAACTCACAGTGAGGATGATGCATGACCCAATTTCCCCACTTTCACGGAAAACACTAAAAAGTTCAAGATACCTCCCTACCCTCTCCCAAGCTGTGCTGTCACACAGATATCCACTGATGCACACACACGCATGCGACGTGAGCAGAAATGTTCGCCGGCTCACCCTAGCACAAATAGAGGAAATATCGACTCTGATGCGAACCAAGCAAGATACACTGACATGGAACATGATCAGTCCGCACATGCACAAGTTCAAACTTGAGTCGCCTCCACTAGATCTATCTGTAACATACATGTACGGGCTCAAGTAGCAATGTCAGTGACCCTGACACACACTTTACAATACATCTGATGTACAACGGGTAGCTTCCTGTTTCACCGTGAGCTATTTTATTGGATGAATGAATCGGAATATTCAGAAACCGTTTGATTGCGTAAGTGTGCACTCTTTCTATTTTTAGACTATTTTCAGGTCCCCATATTTCAGCACCATATGTAAGAATCGGTTCAATCTGGGTATCAGATAGCTTCCAAAATATGTGTGGATCAGTAATATTTAATTTCCTTAATGTTATCAAAATTTCTATCACTCCTTTTTTGCCTTTTCTACTTGTTTCACACCAAGCTAAATTCTAACTTAATTTTGTTGTAAAAAATATACCTAAGTATTTGTACGAATTGGTGACTTTAACCTCAGAATTACCAAACCACCAAACTTCATTCCTAGCTAAATATTCACCTTTACAAAACACAGTAATGTTGTTTTTATCAAGGTTTACTGTCAACTGTAGTTTATCAGCTTCCTGTTTCAAAACATTCAATTGTTTTGCAATCCTATTGCTGTACTAGACAACAGAATTACATCATCAGCAAACAGCATCATAATAAATCTCCACAGAACCTGGAATAATCTGAATACCATGTTTACCATTTCTTGAGAGTTCTATAGCAAGCTTACTTGAATAAAAAGAAAACAACTGTGGGCTTGAAAGACAGCCTTGCAATTGAAAAAATCAGAATAAACACATTTTTCACGCACACATGCCAAGACAGAGTCGTACATTCCACGTAATTTTTTCTTGAAATTCATCTGCCAAAATATTGCCATAGCATACGTCAGCAAAATCTGCTCTCCACACAATTTTTTTAATAATGCGGTTGCATCTGTTTGGCACATTGTTTTCTTGATCACATAAACAGTTTAAGTTCAATTTGACAGGCATATGATCTGACTCAATCCGTTCACATACTCTCAGCTCACAAACTGCAGATGGAAGAAGGAATGAATGTAAGCGAATGTCACTGAAGAAGAACAGACGTACGAAATAAACGAGGAAAGGACAAAGGGAATGAAGAAAAGAGTGAACAAAGATGATGATGGAGCGAAAGCCAGGAACAGAGGAAAGAAGAAAAAGAAAGGGAGGAGGAAAGGAAAGACGGAAAGAAAGAACAGAAGGATAAAGAGCAGGGAGGGGTGGAGTGGACGGGGAGAGAGGGGGGGGGGGGGGGGGGGGGGGGGGGGGGGGATGAAGCCGTTGGTGACGAGGTGTGGATTGTCAGGCTGTCCCTGTGGTGGTGTCAGGGAATGATACACAGAAAACTGGTGGACCTGGACCATGACAGAAAGGCAACGCCCCACTTTCCCAGCGCTATGACCACCGCCCTCTCCATCCCCTGGACATTGTTACTGTCTGTGACGATAACCTGGTCAGTAAGGGCCAGGGCCAGATCTCGTGCATCACTTTCACTGGGGGGATATGGCACCGCCCTGACCGGTACACTGTGACCACTCAGACCCCGTACAAGGACGTCAGCATCACGTGCATCATCAAGGCAATCACAGAGAACCCAGGTGTCCCTGTACTGGGGGGCACCTGAAAACAGCATGATCATGATAACATGACGTCACTGTACACCTCCACCCCTGGCTGGTCAGATGCACACGGACACGCTGACAGACATACGGACAAAGATACAGACAGACAGACGTACGCACACACAACCATCCATTGTGTACAAGAAATAAATGTGAATCAGGAGATCCAGATCTATTTCTCCAGTCAGCACTTGTACATTGTACAGAATTAGATCTAAATTCCTGTCATCACCAGGATGGTGATGATGATGATGATGGTGATGACGATGATGATGATAATGAGACAGAACAGTTCCTACCTGGCTGTCCCACACGTATTTCATGGGTCAGGAGGTGACCAATGGTGTCAGCACACAGGGCACACTGCCAGGGCTTACCCCGACTGTGACCTGCCTGACCACGATCGTGACTCAGCTGCCGGACTGGTAATCCCTCTGTGGGGAAGGCAGTGCTGGGGCGCTGTACCGGGGGATGTTGTGGCCATCTATGTCACCTGTCCCCTCCACCTGGCTGGTCACTGCAGGCGGTGACCGAAGAGGTTCAGTGACTTCGTGGATCTCCAGCCAGGACGGAGGGGATGTGTGGGGTCGTTGTCCACTCTCCACACGGACGCTGCCCACACACGGACTGAGGGCAGTTGGTGCCGGACAGCTGTCAGCCACCGGATAAAGCGATCTCCGCCTCCGCCACTGTGACACAGGATACAAAGTCAGGTGTAGGTCCCGTCAACTCCGTGTAGATCTAAAACGGGATCTATAGCTCTACAGCACATAGTATAGACGGTTCCGGTTCTATGTGTCACAGGGCCGTTGTGTCATAGGGCCGTTGTGTCACCGGCACACTGTATGGTCGCTGTGTCACAGGGCCGTTGTGTCATAGGGCCGTTGTGTCACAGGGCCTTTGTGTCATAGGGCCGTTGTGTCACAGGGCCGTTGTGCCATAGGGTCGTTGTGTCACAGGGCCGTTCTGTCACAGCGCTCAAAGGGGTACGGCCCAGTTTGCCGCCGTGCCACCGTGCCGACTTTTATGAAAGTGATGTGTGAGCACTCTCTCAGCCCTTCGGGCTTACGTTTCTTCAGCCTTCGGCATCAACCCCATAGCTTCGCTACGGCCTTTATTTTGATGAGATCATCGATCAGACGGGAGTAGACTGGGACACAGCTTCATCGAGTGATAATTCCCCCTTTTATAGGACTTTGGTTACAAAACTGGTTAATACTTAAAACCCGGCCCTGTGACACAACGGCCCTATGACACAACGGCCCTATGACACAACGGCCCTGTGACACAACGGCCCTATGACACAAAGGCCCTGTGACACATAGAGCGGACTTGGTCTAGAGTCACATGTCTTCAATGTCTTTTTACATTCTTCATACTTAGTGCTACTACTGAAGTAGTTGTGATATCAGCTGAAGTAGTATAGCAGTGGGGGGAAGAGGTGGGGGAGGGGGTAGAGAAGGGAGGGGGAGGGGAGGGGGCGATGGTGGTGGTGGTAATGGTAATGGTAGAGACAAACTCGAAGAAAAAGGTTTGAATACGAGAACTGCGTTGCTCATGTAGAAGGGAACCACATGTCAATGCCAATGAATGGATACTGGTATGATTAGCATAGTACAGAGGTGAATCATTACTTCTGATTTCAGTTTTGAACCTTTGCTTGTTCATTCCAGCGTGTGCAATGTTTTGTTTGCTTACTTTACAAAATGCTTTTGAGCACTTGTGCCGTTTTACGGATTACAATCTCGCAAAATTTGTACTGGTTTGTGACGTGCATGATATTTGACCGATATTTGAATGCAAGAGTTATCTTAGGATCAGGTTTGGGTAAAACTGATTTTGAAATTTCCAGTCAATGCTGTACAAATACAGTTTCATCTATTTTGTAAGCAAGCTTTGAAGATGAAGAGAACTATTACGTCATGTGCATCTAACAGATATGGAAATTTGGTGCCGTCGTTTGTGATCTAATTAGAAGAATCGTCGTCTGCACGCAAGATTGAAGGTCATTAATAAATGCATTGAGCGGAATAGGACAGGTGTGTTTTCCTGGAAAATAGCTTTCAAGAATGGTGTCTTAGAATAGAATAGTGTATTCGCTGTCTTCGCACAGATTTAAGTGATATTACCCAACAATCGCGCGCGTGCGTGCGTGCGTGCGTGCGTGCGAGCGAGCGAGCGAGCGAGTGAGTGAGTGAGTGAGTGAGTGAGTGAGTGAGTGTGTGTGAGCGAGCGAGTGAGTTAGTTAGTTCTTTAGTTTAACGTCTATTCACTATAAGTGTTATTAGACGGGGAAAAAAACAACAAAAAACAACAACAACAAAACAAAAAAACAAAAAACAAACAAAAAGAACCATATGATTATGTGTGTGCGTGTACGTGTGTGTGTGTGTGTGTGTGTGTGTGTGTGTGTGCCTGTGTGTGTAAGGGGGGGGGGGGGAGGAGGGTGCAAGAGAGAGAGATAGGACTGTGTTAGGGACAAGAGGGGAAGGTTGGGATGGGTGGTAAGATAGGTAGATATTTACTTATCTAGCCTTTAGTGTATGTTGATCGGGGAATTAAAGTATATCAAATGAAACAAGTTTAGTAGAATTGGAGCATAATGCAGGGGGATGGGTGGGGGAGGAGAAAATTTGCTGGTGGGGATGGGGGTCATCAGGATGGAAAGGAAGACGGAATAGAGGGAGTGGGAGGGTGGGGGTGGGGGGATGACCATATATATCATATAATCGTAACTCTTTTATATCAATGTCGTACAACACAACAGTTTTAGTTTAAAGTACATCAGAGATAGATACCAAGTGGACCGGAATTAAAGATTTCACAGAACACGCAAAGTAATGAGTGATTATTTAAAATATTTTCAGTGGATACTGGTGCACTGGCTGACAACTGGTCTGTTAACTTTATCTTAGGAACAAAGTGCCTAACACCTGGGCAGTGAAGAAGTAGGTGGTTTACACTTATTTGTTTGCCACATATGCAATGTATATTTTTAGAGTACTTTGTTCTAAAAGCATTTAATCGGAACCTATACATCAAACTAATAACATGTCTGGAATGCATTACAGATAAATTGTTTAAAAAGGATTTCGGATTCGCTGCATTCTTTACTTGTAAACAGTGCTGGTAATACTGACTATTTGTTTTCTTGTGCAGTTCAGCAACCTGATTTTGAGACACTTTTTCTATGCGCTGATTAAATTCATGCAGATCTAGTCGAATGTGAGTGAGTGAGTGTGTGTGTGTGTGTGTGTGTGTGTGTGTTGTGTGTGTGTGTGTGTGTGTGTGTGTGTGGAGAGACGAGGGGAGCGAGTTGACCATCGTGTATTTGTATGAAACCTTGAACCCTCCACTGTAACCAGTTGTATGGCAGGAAGCAGAGAAAAATGCGGGGGGAAAGTTGCATCCAAGCAAATGATGATGAAAGGGATTAGTTTTCACTACCGTTTGAATCTTGCAGATTTAATGCACTTTTGTGACAAAAAAAATTATCGGCGAATTCTGTGTCGAATGATACGAATGTGTATTGCATTCAACGACTGAAGACAACATTTTTGAGTCTCAAATGTTGATATTTTAATCCTTTTTTTTTCGGAGATGGCGGATCGGGTGCTGCGGGCAAAAACTGTGCTAAAAGCTGAACCCCTACATCCATGCTAGCATGATAAATGGCGGCACCAGAGAAATTTGCCAGTTTGCCTGGAGAGAATGGCCCAAGCTCTGCTCATAGAAACTTCTTGCGACAATACAGTACATTGAAACACAAGACAACACATTGTAATACTATAAAACACTGACATGAATTAACACTGTTTTAATATAAAAGACAACATAAACTACTTCGTGCACTGTACTATACATAGATACACTAATCTGGCAAAGTAGGGGAAACAACTGTTCTCTACCTTTGTCATGAACGAAATCTGTGGTTATCTCTCTTTGATTTTTTTTGTTCACATTTCGTTGCTTATACTGCATATATCTTGATATCAATTAACTGAGCAATTTATTTATTCCTTTATTTACTTTTTTAGTAGTGCTTTCCTAGCTAAACTTATTCATTGACTTATTTTGCTTATTCATTCATTTGTTTATCATTGTGTTCATTTACTTTTTTATTTATTCATTGACTTATTTCACTTATTCATTCATTTGTTTATCAATGTGTTCATTTACTTATTTATTTATTCATTTATTTATTTTCACTTTTCATTCATTCCTTTATTTGCTTATTAATGTGTTCATTTATTCATTTGTTTGTTTCGTATTTGCGTGAGTCGTTGAACTGCTCAAATAAAGAGGGATACTATATCTTGAACAAAGAGAACAGATTCTATCTTCGATTGGTGTGTTGTCTATTTGTGTTCATCCGGACCAGCTGGGATGAGGTGGGAACGGGCGGGAGGTGGGGCGGAGGGTGATGGGCAGGAAGAGGGCGATTCGGAAGAGGAGGGGTGGGGGCATCCTGTAATAGCTCTGTTTTGACACACACACACACACACACACACACACACACACACACACACACACACACACACACACACCACGTGACCTAAGTCAAAAACTGACATGTAAGCAGGAGCCTCATCTATGACGATGAAGGCCTCGGGATCAGGACCAGCACCGAGCAGCTGCATCAGACGGGAAACATCGTTATTGACGTCATCGAGGGTGACAGCTGAGACGGTGGACGTTTCCAGCTGGTGCTCCTGCTGCTGTCCCCAGCATTCTGCCCAGCTGTTCCTCGAACAAGATGGGCAATGCTTTATCTTTGGACTCACTAACAACCACTTCCCCCCCCTGCCTCGCCCACTGCAGGGCCTTCAGAACCAAGACTACGGTTTTCCCGCAGCCTGGCGGACCCTGCAGGTACAGGTATTGTGGCTCTGGCTGCATGTTGAGCAGAGCCACCTGCTGGGGCGTGAGGACGAGGGAGGAGAAGCGCAGGGCAGTTTCGGTCACGGCCTCTCCGAAGGTCCTCAGCACCTTGCGTGGTTGGCCAGCTGTGGGGATGTCGACCGTGCTGGCTGGTCCACAGAACCTGTTACAGTCCACACACACACACACACACACACACACACACACACACACCACACACCACACACACACCACACACACACACGTGTGTGTGTATGGAGAGAGAGAGAGAGAGAGAGAGAGAGAGAGAGAGAGAGAGAGAGAGAGAGAGAGAGAGAGATGGCAGTTGAAACATGACTGTGTTTCTTCACCTAGATAACATGGAGAATTCTTATCATTCTTACATACATTGACCCGAGATGGGCTCCTTGCTCGAAATTCCGCTAATCGTTTTTGTTTGTTTGTTTGTTTGTTTGTTTTTTGTTTGTTTGTTGTTTTTTTTAAAAATAATTATTTCTTGTTTCGCCTATTCCTCCACATGTTCGGAGTTCCCAGTCTGTGTCTCTTAGGCACAGGCGTGGTCTTGTTCCACTGAGGAGTCAGAGGCAGAAAGAGTCTTTTGATTTCCAGCATTTCAGGAATTATTTTCACACGGTGGGATCCTACCTGCATAACTTTTCACATTCCATCAACTACCCTACCACCTGCGTATTTAGTCATTGTCTGGCGTTCTAGTCAGCTTGAATTCACTATCGTTTAATCATCGTTCTGTTTCAATTCTATGATTTCTGAAAAAAGATTTATGCTACATGTCAATGCTGACATACTTTTACTATGCTTTAACATATCTTAGACTGTGCGATTGTGCTCGCAAACCTTTTGACTTAGATATTCTTACCCTACCCTCTAAATAAAAATTAAAAAAAGTTTCCGTCATTTTGGATTGATCTGCACGCCAGTCAATGCAGGATCAATCGCTCCCATGTTTTATCAGTCTACATACACATTGCCCACCATGCTTGAATGTATCACGCTCCCATGTTTTATCAGTCTACATACACAATGCCCACCATGCTTGAATGTACCACGCTCCCATGTTTTATCAGTCTGCATACACATTGCCCACCATGCTTGAATGCACACGCTCCCATGTTTTATCAGTCTACATACACAATGCCCACCATGCTTGAATGCACCACGCTCCCATGTTTTATCAGTCTACATACACAATGCCCACCATGCTTGAATGTACCACGCTCCCATGTTTTATCAGTCTACATACACAATGCCCACCATGCTTGAATGTACCACGCTCCCATGTTTTATCAGTCTACATACACAATGCCCACCATGCTTGAATGCACCACGCTCCCATGTTTTATCAGTCTACATACACAATGCCCACCATGCTTGAATGTACCACGCTCCCATGTTTTATCAATATACCTACACATTGCCCACCATGCTTGAATGTACCAACACAAACTCTATACTCAGTCCCACCTGACATTTCCGATTGTGTTCGCGTGTTTGTTCTTGTTGTTGTTGTTGTTGTTGTTTTCATCCCATAGTTTCCCAACTCCTACTCCATACATAGATCGCGGTCATCTATGTACGCTGGATCTGCAATTCGATTATTTCATGAACACCTGCCTTGAGTTACTTTTACATGGCGAGTAGGATTTATGATAGCTTTTCGTTCTGTATTGTCTTTTCGCGTTTTGAAATAATTCAAGTCAGCGTCTGGAAACCTCACAAACTGACTTAAGCTTCTTACACTGTTTGCATCGGATGCGGTGGCCATTGTGCGGGGAAATGTCCAGTTGGGGTCATTTCATTCATGTATCTGTTTTGTCCATGACAGCACGGTGGGACAGATTTCTGTGTGCATTCTGAATGTTAATCGAGGATGCTGGTTTCCTATTTCAATCAGTTTGTGTTGGATATGGCTACGTGTGACTCTCAATGGATTATCCAGGGTTTGTTGACATTTGACTGGACTGTCATGTGGTGTATTGAAGTTGTCTGCTATTTCAGTAATTGATGGACAGTGTCATGAAATGGGTGCTAATACTGCATAAGATGTATGTTGCGCAATACCTTTTAGCCCTTACATTGACAGTGGACATGTAAGCAATGTATTGGCTCAGATTTGGGCCTTTGTTGTTAAATATGAGGTCGCAATGTCTATTTCTGATCTAGCATGGAAGATGTTAGACCTCTTGATCTGCCGTGAAGCGAGTGTTTTCTGTGCGATAATGATAACGTTATTTGTGTCAAGATAAATTTGTGATTCCCTTTGCCCCAATAGTTCACAGTTTACATGCATTTCCTATTGATCATAAGAGTGAACAAAGTAAAAAAAAAATGTCTTACCGCAAGCTGAAAGAAATGAATCCATTGTACACCAAAGCAGGGATGCACAGGTCGCATATTGTATTTTGTCATGTCACATGAAATACAATTCAGTTCACGTACAGAATGATGTATTATCTGACAGAGAAAATGTTTAAAACGGCCTTATAATTCTAAGATAGGCTGTCGATTTCAAAACTCTTTTAAATCAGCAGAAACACAGGTCCAGACTGATGTCTGTTCCTTCAGTTTCAAAAAACCCACGTAAAACAAGCGCTGCTAGGTCGGCGCACGTCAGGAAACCTGTTGTAAGTCGCCAAAGTCGCCGACTTGCTAAATTCACAATCACAGAAATGTTTGGCTATAGGCTAGAAGCCTTTTGCCCTCATTTTTAGTGTCCATTTACATGCTTTTGGATCACTACATAGTGACTGTCCCTTGCTTAAATCTGGCATAGCGTATACTACATTTATATCCGCTTCAATAAAGATTTAAATCAATGGAAAATACGTGGTCCTTAAAGATTTCATCAATTTGATTTTTGAAGGCGTTAACTGATGATGCATTAATGGTATCATATGGAAGGTTGTTCCACAGATTAATAATACGATTAGTAAAAAACTGTGGCACTGGTTAGTTACGAAGTTGGTCTTTTTAAGTTTGAAATTGTGCCCTCGAGTCTCATTGTAGTTAGCCATGGTGAACAGGTAAGAGGTAGTGGAGGGATCATAAATATTGTGCATGATCTTATATACTTCGATGAGATCACCTCTCAGTCGCCTGAATTCTAGGCTGGGCAACCTCAGAAGAGCCATACGCTCGTAAACTGAGATCTCCGGTACCAGTTATACACTTGGTAAATCTGAACGCCTTCAATCATATTTATGTACTGTTGTAGGGGCACTATGCTGAGTTCCGTATCCAATAATGGGCCTGACTAAAGCTTTGAATAATGGAACCATTATTTCAGGAGACTTATTTGTAATAGTTCTCAAAAGCAGACCAGAAATTTGATTTCCTTTTTTCACAATATTTGTTACATGTGAATCAAAGCTTAATTCTGGGTCCATGGTGACCCCCAATTCCTTTTCAGTGGCTGTACTGTCCAGTACATGTGTTAAACCATTCTCTTTTATTACGTAATCATAATGTGGATTGTTCTTTCCAAGGTGGAGTACTTTACATTTTCACTATTAAATTGCAACAGCCAAGTATTTGTCCATTCAACTAGTTTATGTATACACATTTGTAAATGATCTCTGTCATCAGTATTTCGAATTGCTGAGTAAGCCTTGGTATCATCTGCAAAAATTTTGGTATCACAATCAACCTCTCCAGGCATGTCATTTATAAAAGTATGTAAACTATAAAAGTATTGTTAACTAGTGGGTCGTCTGCACTTTATTGTTCAGGGTGTTTACTGAACGTAAACTTATAAACTAGTGAGTCGTCTGCACCTTACTGTGTTTACTGAACGTAAACGTATTAACTAGTGGGTCGTCTGCACCTTATTGTTCAGGGTGTTTACTGAACGTAAACTATAAACTAGTGGGTCGTCTGCACCTTATTGTTCAGGGTGTTCACTGAACGTAAACTATAAACTAGTGGGTCGTCTGCATCTTATTGTTCAGGGTGTTCACTGAACGTCAACGTATACACCAGTGGGTCGTCTGCATCTTATTGTTCAGGGCGGTTAATGAACGTAAACTATAAACTAGTGGGTCGTCTGCACCTTATTGTTCAGGGCGTTAATGAACGTAAACCTATAAACTAGTGGGTCGTCTGCACCATATTGTTCAGGGCGTTTAATGAACGTAAACCTATAAACTAATGGGTCGTCTGCACCTTATTGTTCAGGGCGTTTAATGAACGTAAACCTATAAACTAGTGGGTCGTCTGCACCTTATTGTTCAGGGTGTTTAATGAACGTAAACCTATAAACCAGTGGGTCGTCTGCACCTTATATATATATATTATATATATATATATATATATATATATATATATATATATATATATATATATATATATGTGTGTGTGTGTGTGTGTGTGTGTGTGTGTGTGTGTGTGTGCGTGCGTGCGTGCGTGCGTCCGTGCGCGCGCGCGCGCGTGCGTGTGCGTGTGTGTGTGCGCGTGTGCATGTGGTGATATGCTGAACAATTTAGTAGTGGGAAAAATAAGTGCAGGCTAACAATTATTTGATCAATACATTAATGACTTGGCAAAGATTAATTTAGTAAATAAATAATAATAATCATGGGAAGGAGGAAGGGGGGGGGGGGGGGGGCGGGGGGGGGGGGGGGGGGGGGGGGCAGGGGGGGGGGGGGGGGGGGGGAGAACGCGGGAAGAAAAAACATGAGAACAAATTTAGGGAAACATTTTATAACATTAAACCGTTCAGTAGCAGCTGATGGGAACCATGGTAATCCATCCTGAAGACATTCATGTTGCCTGCTGTGAGGCCTCTCATCCCAAAGACGTGTGGCATGTTCAGAACACAGTCTTTCATTTTCTTCTCCCTCTCTTTCCGCTGTTCGTGTGTCCGAGTAGTCTACCTGTGTGTCCTGGACTGCACAAGTTAGAACACACGGTGTGTGTGTACGCCAGTGGACACTATGCGCTCAGTTGTATCTGCTGAACCTGCACTCAGCTGAGCACGGCGCGTGGGACGTTCACTGCTCGTGCAGCACAATCCCACGTGCAGCCGCTTCTTGGATCTCCAGCTTTGAACAGCTGGTACATCATCTCTCCACACTTCAGCACACGCTACCAACAGAATCGGATCTTAACTTTCGAACTACGGTACTGTCTTCACTGTGGGTGCCTCGCACACGTCCGTTGCATTGGACCTGGTACCCTTGGTGGGTACAAGAGAGGCAGCCTAGTTCCATGAGCCACGACCATCAGGCCAGACTGGAAGACTCACATCAGAGGCAACACCTAACTGAATAAAGAATTCCTGCAGAAGTGGAGGGGGAGGAGGCGCACCATCATCCATGCAATCCATGTTTTTTTTCTTCAATTATTGGGGAGGGGTGGGGGACAGACGGTGGTCAGCCCTTTCTACCTCCCCTCTCCCCCCCCCCTTTAGTTTATATACTTTACACAGATTAATTACGATATTCCTTCTGCCTTTGTCTGAAGTCTGGAATATTCAAGACAACAGTAGTATCACAGGCTCTCCCGTCCGTGCATGGAATGAGCACAATTTCCCAAACAGGCGTTCAGCCTACCTCGACCGTTCTCCCATCCCCACCCGAGACAGACTGTTGTCTGAATGAAGGATTTCCAGTGGCTTTGTGATGTCTTCTGTGTCTGTCCGTTGATTTCCCTAAATTAGTCAGCTGGTAAAGGAAATGCTTCTTTTTTTTCTGAATGAAATATTTCGTTAAAATCTGTGTTCGCTTTCAACATTTAGATGGCAAAATACAGCCTGACCTCGATTACAATTTTATTCATTACATTGCCTGTCTGTAAAATGCACTGTCACTGAATTTCGCGGGATACAATCTTAACTGTGACATAAATTGCAATGAAATGGCAGAGACAGCAGCCCAAAAAGGCGCAAAAGAGCAGAGTAAGCTACAAATCTATACATCTCCCTTTCAGTTGAGGAACACTGTTGTCTCCTTGAATCAGCATGGAAAATATTTAGGACAAGTAATCCTACTGATAAGAAGATGCTACCTTCAGATAAAAAAAAATGTATTTGAAATCATATCCAAAACGTTGTAGACTAATAACATCCCTCGTGTTCCGCTTCAGAATTGATACTTTCAAAAAGTTCTCTAAAAGTGTTAGTTTCATGTGTGGGTGACTGGTCACACTTGATTATATTTTCTTCACTTGTCAAAGGATGCAAACTTGTCTCTCGGATTCATTCACATCAAATGATCTTTCAGATGAAAACTTGGAAACTGCTGCATTCTTTTAATGGACAATGCCGAAGCTTTGTCTCATAGTATCAACAGAGCATTCCGTTAACTCAATTGTACTACTTCTTTATTGTTGTACGTATAAGCATATCTATGTAGTACTTGAAAGTTACTTTGTTATACGTAAGCGTTATGTTATTTACGATTCTTTCTGAAACATACTTAGATCTGTCCCCTGTCCCCTACATAGGCCTACCATCCGAACCCCTCCCCTACTTCTCGTCTCACATCGCCCCCCCCCCCCCCCCCCCGCCCCCTATCCTTTTTACATTAGGAAAGTATCCTTTCTGCACACTCCAGACATCAGCAAAATGCTTTTAAACACACAAGCGCGCGTGCGCACGCACTCTTTCTACCTATCTCTCTGTCTGTCTGTCACTCTCTCTGTCTCTCTCCCTCTCTACTCACCCCTCCTCAACACCCACACCACACACACACACACACACACACACACACACACACACACACACACACACACACTACCTCTCGCTCTCGCAGAAGAGAGAGAGAGAGAGAGAGAGAGAGGAGAAAGAGAGGAGAGAGAGAGAGAGAGAGAGAGAGAGAGGGACAGAGACAGAGACAGACAAACAGACAGAGTGTCAAATTCAAAGAGAGACAAAACAAACAACAAACAAACAAACAAAAAAAAAAAACCTTTGCTGCTTCACCCTCCGCCTTCAACATTGATGTTAAAAAAAAAAAAAAAGTGACGTCACCTGTCACTGCAGTGTCATGACTTTTATCAACCATTTTTATCTTAGTGTGGGAATCAGAAAGTTGGCTGACAAGTAGGATTTCTCAAAAACTTGTTTCCAGGACAACGGAAATGCTCCTGAAATTTCTATCCCTGGTCATGTTGGTGTCGGTCAGTGGCGCCTGTCCTGACCCAGCACATACAGGGCACACCTGAAACTAAGTCCCCAGCTGATGGCCGTGACCGTTGTGGCTGACCCAGCACATACAGGGCACCACTGAACTAAGTCCCCAGCTGATGGCCGTGACCGTTGTGGCTGACCCAGCACATACAGGGCACCACTGAACTAAGTCCCAGCTGATGGCCGTGACGTTGTGGCTGACCCAGCACATACAGGGCAACTGAATAATCCCGTGATGGCCGTGACGTTGTGCTGACCAGCACATACAGGGCACCACTGAACTATCCCCAGCTGATGGCCGTGACCGTTGTGGCTTGGTCGCCAGCAACGTGAATGAACATCTACCTCCAAGGGCGCGGCATTATCCATCACTGACAGTCCTCCGAACTGACACGTTGCATGGAATTTCCCCCACAGGGAATGGAAAGTCACGTCTCACTGACAGGGCAAAAAAGGAGCCGGGAAGCTGACACTTTTTTTTTTTGAAAGGTGAGGGATGGGGGGTGGGGGGGGGGGGGGGGGGTCGAGACGGAGAAGGAGGGGGATGTTCGGATGATGCTGTTTGTTCCGTTTTAATCGAGATCACATGACAGATGTACACCATGTGGACCTCCCTCTCCAGCGATTGCAAACACTGTCTCTGAACTATGTCTGAACCTTTTTACCTGACGCCCTGCTAACGACTGTGTTGTGACCTAAATACGTAGGAACTTTAAGACACCCCGAGTTCTTTCAGCCCTTTGTCTGTTGTGACCTAAATGCATAAACTTGAAGACACCCGAGTTCTATCAGCCCTTGGGAACTGGTGATGTTCCCCTCTGAAAAGTGTGAGAAAGATGTGGGGAACTGGTGATGTTCCCTTGAACAGTCAGACACAGACTGTGGGAAATGGTGAGTTCCCCACTGAACAAGATCAGACACAGACTGTGGGAACTGGTGATGTTCCCCTCTGAACATGCAGACACAGATGTGGGGAATGTGATGTTCCCCTCTCTGACAGTGCAGACACAGACTTGGGACTGTGATGTCCCTTAGTGAAATGGGGAACTGGTGATGTTGCCCCCTGACAGTGCAGACACAGACTGTGTGGAACTGGTGATGTTCCCCTCTGAACAAGTTGCAGACCAGGCTGTGGGGAATCTGGTGACTGTTCCCCCTGAACAAGTGCAGCACAGACGTGGGAACTGGTGATTCCCCACTGAACAGTGCAGACACAGACTGTGGGGAACTGGTGTGTTCCCCTCTGAACAGTGCAGACACAGACTGTGGGGAACTGGTGATGTTCCACCTCTGACAGTGCAGAACAGACTGTGGGAACTGGTGATGTTCCCCCTCTGAACAAAGTGCAGACACAACTGTGGGGAAACGGTGATGTTCCGCCTTGAACAAGTGAGACACAGAATGTGGGGATGGTGAGTTCCCTTGAACAAGTGCGGGACACAACTGTGGAGGGTGTGTGATTCGTCCACATTCTGACCACCAACTTTTTCCAGTATTAATTGGTCCATACATGTCAACTCACCTGTAACATGGGGTCATACATGTCACCTCACCTGGTAACAATGTTCCATACATGTCAACCTATGGTAATTGTCATACTGTCAACCTCACCTGGTAACATGTGTCATCATGTCACCTACCTGGTAACAATGTGTCCATACATGTCAACCTCACCGTACATGTGTCCTACTGTCAACCTCACTGGTAACATGTGTCCATCATGTCACCTCACCTGGAACAATGTGTCATACATGTCACCTCACCTGGTAACAATGTGTCCATACTGTCATCGCCTGGTAACATTGTCCATACATGTCAACCTCACCTGGTAACAATGTGTCCAACATGTCAACCTCACCTGGTAACAATGTGTCCATACATGTCAACCTCACTGGTAACAATGTGTCCATACATGTCAACCTCACTGGTAACAATGTGTCCATACATGTCAACCTCACCTGGTAACAATGTGTCCATACATGTCAACCTCACTGGTAACAATGTGTCCATACATGTCAACCTCACCTGGTAACAATGTGTCCATACATGTCAACCTCACCTGGTAACAATGTGTCCATACATGTCAACCTCACCTGGTAACAATGTGCCATACATGTCAACCTTACTGGTAACAATGTGTCCATACATGTCAACCTCACCTGGTAACAATGTGCCATACATGTCAACCTCACCTGGTAACAATGTGTCCATACATGTCAACCTCACCTGGTAACAATGTGTCCATACATGTCAACCTCACTGGTAACAATGTGTCCATACATGTCAACCTCACCTGGTAACAATTGTCCATGCATGTCAACCTCATCTGGTAACAATGTGCCATACATGTCAACTTACTGGTAACAATTGTCCATACATGTCAACTCACCTGGTAACAACGTGTCCATACATGTCAACTTCACCTGGTAACAATGTGTCCATACATGTCAACCTCACCTGGTAGCAATATGTCCATACATATCAACCTTACCTGCTACCAACATGTACATACATGTCAACCTGACCTAGTACCAATGTGTCCATACATGTCACCTCACGAGTAACAATGTGTCTATACCTGTCAACCTCACTTGCTACTAACGTGTCCATACATGTAAACCTCACCGAGTAACAATGTGTCCATACATGTCAACCTCACCGTGTAACAACGTGTCCATACATGTCAACCTCACCGTGACAATATGTCCTTACATGCCAACCTCACCTGCTAATAACGTGTCCATACATGTCAACCTCACCTGGTACAATATGTCCATTCATGTCAACCTCGTCGTGTAACAATGTGTCCATACATGTCAATCTCACCTGGTAACAAGGTGTTTTCACACACAAATCACAGAGATGTGCAGAACACACATACAGTTGTTGACGTACCTGGCCGCCAGTCTTTCATAGGTGGTATCGGACATGGAGGGGTCGGGTCCCCCTGTCCACAACGCGCTCCACCAGGTGCCTGGCTGTTGCAGCTGGTCAGCACAGAGACACGCCCGATAGCCTGTGCCGTGTCCTGACTGTTGGTGCACCGAACCAAGGCCTGCAGGACACACAGAGGACAGACCCTTCACCCAGGGGAGGTCACTGTCAGGGGTTGTACTACGTGGACAACTATCAATTCAGGGTGTGTCAGGGGGAAATTTCTGCATGTACAGACCATCATGTCAGGGTGTGTCACTGTCATGGGTCGTATGGCATGTGCAGTCCATCATGTCAGGGTGTGTCGCTGTCATGGGTCGTACGGCATGCACAGTCCACTGTGTCAGGGTGTGTCATTGTCATGGGTCGTATGGCATGTACAGTCCATCATGTCAGAGTATGTCACTGTCATGGGTTGTACGGCATGTACAGACCATCACGTCAGGGTGTGTCACTGTCATGGGTCGTATGGCATGTACAGACCATCGTTTCAGAGTGTGTCACTGTCATGGGTTGTATGGCATGTACAGACCATCATTTGAAGGTGTGTCACTGTCATGGGTCGTATGGCATGTACAGACCATCATTTGAAGGTGTGTCACTGTCATGGGTCGTACGGTATGCACTGACCATCATGTCAGGATGTGTCACTGTCATGGTACGTATGGCATGTGCAGTCCATCATGTCAGGGTGGTCGCTGTCATGGGTCGTACGGCATGCACAGTCCAATCGTGTCAGGGTGTGTCATTGTCATGGGTCGTACGTCATGTACAGTCCATCATGTCAGGATGTGTCACTGTCATGGGTCGTACGGCATGTACAGACCATCATGTCAGGATGTGTCACTGTCATGGGTCGTACGGCATGTACAGACCATCATGTCAGGGTGTGTCACTGTCATGGGTCGTACGGCATGTACAGACCATCATTTGAAGGTGTGTCACTGTCATGGGTCGACGGCATGTACAGACCATCATTTGAGTGTGTCACTGTCATGGGTCGTACGGATGTACAGACAATCATTGAAGGTGGCACTGTAGGTGTAGATATGACCAAATCATGTCAGCGATTACATGTGTGGATGTACTATGGGAGTGTCCAGAGTACAACAACAGCTATGTTAAAGTGTCACAAACACTGTCTGTTACAGTGTGTACATACCAATGTCAGTCACAGCATATACAGCCCTCTGTCAGGTACTGTATGAACAGACAACATCATTCAGTGTTACACACCTTGTTAGTTACAGTAGCTACAGCCTACCATGTCATACAATGTGCACAGACCTACACCATGCAGTGTATACACACCTATGTCACACAGTGTAGACAGACTACAACATGCAGTGTATACAGACCTACACCATGCAGTGTATACAGACCTACACCATGCAGTGTATGCAGACCTACACCATGCAGTGTATAAACCCACCCTATGTCCACACAGTGTAGACAGACCTACACATACAGTGTATACAGACACTACACCATGAGTGTATACAGACCTACACCATGAGTGTACGGTAACAGACCTACACCATGCAGTGTATACAGACCTACACCATGCAGTGTATACACACCTATGTCATACAGTGTATACAGCCCTAGTCATACAGTGTATACAGACCACACCATGAGTGTATACAGACCTACACCATGCAGTGTATACAGACCTATGTCATAGTGTATACAGACCTATGTCCTACAGTGAGTACAGCCCCATCGTATACTGTGTGTACAAACCTATGCCGTACAGTTTGCACAGACATGGTTTTAAATATGAACTCCAACAATTATTGCAGATCCTTTGCTTCAACAATAAATCATGCGGTCCAGTTCGAAAAAAAAGAACAGAAAAGAAGAAAGAAAAACTCTTGATGCCAAGCACAGATCCCAGCAAACCTGGGGATTGGGAGATCCTCCTCCTTTCGCTTGCCTTCATGTCTTCTTTCGTGAAATACCAAAGTACTTTCAACAGGAGGGAAAAACAACAACACAACAACACAACCACACTACATGATAATTACTCCACAGAAATATGAATAGGAAGACCTGAAACTTTAACTTATGGCTGCCAGTTCCCTTTTTATTATCGTCATTTTTCCATGTTGAAAATGGCTGAGATAACGGACATGTCCCAAAGACAACAACGCTGATTGTCAATGTGCATGAAGGTGAAGACAGGTCAATGACAACAACGCTGATTGTCAATGTGCATGAAGGTGAAGACAGGTCAACGACAACAACGCTGATTGTCAAATGTCCATGAATGAAGACAGGTCAATGACAACAACGCTGATTGTCAATGTCCATGGAGGTGAAGGAGAGATAGAAGGGAGCAGCTGAAAGTGTCAATCTCCTTCTGTCAACTTTGTGTCAAATCCAAGAACATCAAAGGGAGGTAAATCACAGACAGCAGACATGACAGAAGCTGACGTCCAGTTGGACACCAAAGTGACCATGGGTGACACAGGTCACTTGTTCATTTCGATCAAATATACGATGTCACTTTGTTTTCAAATCACAATGTTATAAAAACGTGTTGAGTAAAATATTCTTCCAAAATATCAGTCCCATCACAGATAGTGTGACACTTTGAAAACACGGCATGACTGAGAGGGAAAAGACACCGGCCCGACACAATGACGCAATACTTCAGGAAAAGACGTCACGACAGATGGATGACGACAAAAATAAAAAGTTGCAGGGTGTTCGCCGCTGTCAGCGTGCAGATCCGAGCTGTTTCAGACAGACAACAAACAATACTCCCCTGATAGCAGTCAGCGTGAAGATGAGCTGTAACAGACACACCAAACAATACTCCCTGATAGCAGTCAGCGTGAAGATCAGAGCTGTGTCAGACACACACCAAACAATACTCCCCTGATAGCAGTCAGCGTGAAGATCAGAGCTGTGTCAGACACACACCAAACAATACTCCCCTGATAGCAGTCAGCGTGAAGATCAGAGCTGTGTCAGACAGACACACCCCAAACAATACTCCCCTGATAGCAGTCAGCGTGAAGATCAGAGCTGTAACAGACACACACCAAACAATACTCCCCTGATAGCAGTCAGCGTGAAGATCAGAGCTGTAACAGACACACACCAAACAATACTCCCCTGATAGCAGTCAGCGTGAAGATCAGAGCTGTAACAGACACACACCAAACAATACTCCCCTGATAGCAGTCAGCGTGAAGATCAGAGCTGTGTCAGACAGACACACACCAAACAATACTCCCCTGATAGCAGTCAGCGTGAAGATCAGAGCTGTGTCAGACACACACCAAACAATACTCCCCTGATAGCAGTCAGCGTGAAGATCAGAGCTGTGTCTGACAGACGCACACCAAACAATACTCCCCTGATAGCAGTCAGCGTGAAGATCAGAGCTGTGTCAGACACACACCAAACAATACTCCCCTGATAGCAGTCAGCGTGAAGATCAGAGCTGTGTCAGACACACACCAAACAATACTCCCCTGATAGTAGTCAGCGTGAAGATCAGAGCTGTGTCAGACACACACCAAACAATACTCCCCTGATAGCAGTCAGCGTGAAGATCAGAGCTGTGTCGGACACACACCAAACAATACTCCCCTGATAGCAGTCAGCGTGAAGATCAGAGCTGTGTCAGACACACACCAAACAATACTCCCCTGAGAGTAGTCAGCGTGAAGATCAGAGCTGTGTCAGACACACACCAAACAATACTCCCCTGATAGCAGTCAGCGTGAAGATCAGAGCTGTGTCAGACACACTCCAAACAATACTCCCTGATAGCAGTCAGCGTGAAGATCAGAGCTGTGTCAGACACACACCAAACAATACTCCCCTGATAGCAGTCAGCGTGAAGATCAGAGCTGTGTCAGACAGACACACAGCAAACAATACTCCCTGATAGCAGTCAGCGTGAAGATCAGAGCTGTGTCAGACAGACACACAGCAAACAATACTCCCCTGATAGTAGTCAGCGTGAAGATCAGAGCTGTGTCAGACACACACCAAACAATACTCCCCTGATAGCAGTCAGCGTGAAGATCAGAGCTGTGTCAGACAGACACACACCCAAACAATACTCCCCTGATAGCAGTCAACGTGAAGATCAGAGCTGTGTCAGACAGACACACAGCAAACAATACTCCCCTGATAGCAGTCACCGTGAAGATCAGAGCTGTGTCAGACAGACACACACCAAACAATACTCCCTGATAGCAGTCAGCGTGAAGATCAGAGCTGTGTCAGACAGACACACACCAAACAATACTCCCCTGATAGCAGTCAGCGTGAAGATCAGAGCTGTGTCAGACACACACCAAACAATACTCCCCTGATAGCAGTCAGCGTGAAGTTCAGAGCTGTGTCAGACAATGGGCACAGACTTATCAGTGGTAGTGTGTAGGAGCAATAATACTGGTGTGCAGTGGTCTGTGTCAGTGTGCACAGAGCTGTCTGTTGCAGTGTGTGTAGTACAATGATACTGATGTGTACTGGTCTGTGTCAGTGTGCGCAGACTTATCATTTACAATGTGTATACCACAATGATCCTGTATGTACTGATATGTGTCTAACAGTGTGTACATGCCTATGTCATTCGCAATCTGCAAAGATGTAACCGTGCAAGCTGCTGCATATGCTGATGTGTAACATGTGAAACAACTTACACTTATTTGTCACCAATGTCAGTGTGCGCACAACCCCACTTTATACAACGTGTACAGATCTTTGTGTGTAGCAATGTGTACATACCTGTGTTAGTTACACAATGTATCATTTGCAGCATGTACAATTTATACAGTATATAGATCTTCATCAGTTTCATTGTGTGTTAAGCTTGTGGTCATGACACTGTGAGCCAAACTAAACCATTACAATTAGTACAGAGAAGGTTGACAGACGTGACCTGTTTGCACGTGTTATCTGATTAACATTTTGTAGTCGGCAAAGAACGTGTCTTGTCTCTCAGCACAATGGTGTGCCTATGATGTCTACTCACCGCTGGGAGCTGCGGAGAGTGTTCACTGCCGCAGTCAGCTGAGCTGAGGTGATGTTAGGCAGAAGAAGCGCCTTTGTCACCCTGATGTTGCCGCCAGCCATGTCGTGTACAAGGTGCTTCAGTGCGATTCCCTGGTAGCCCAGTTGCTTTATGGCCTGCATGACACGCTTGGCAATGGTCTTATTTTGGACTGCTGGTGACTGTGTGAGAGGTGCTGCCCTCCCCCAACAGATTTGACCTCACCCACCAGAATGCCATACTGGCGGTGGAGAATGATGATGTCACACTCCCCATCAACAATGTTGGGAGGAATGGACGGATGGGTGACAGAGGGGAGTTGAGAAATGATGTTGGTGGGGTTGATGTTTTGCTGGGGGTTTGTAGTTGAGAAATGGGTATTGGTGGGGTTGGTATTTTGCTGGGGGTTATTTTGGTTGTCCAGGTATTTTCTGAACATCATCTGCGATATTACTATCATGACCTCTTTGATACCCCTCAGGGCCTGGAGACACAGGGACTGCGCCTTATCATCCCTAAGATCACTGTCCTGGATGAGGGGACCTGCAGGCCTGATGGGATATCTGTGAAAACTGTGCCTGCTGGGGAGGAGGACTGAGATGATGTTGATGGCTGTGATGATGTTTATACTGATGGCTGTGATGATGTTGATACTGATGGCTGTGATGAAGTTGAACTGGCTGTGATGATGTTGATACTGATGGCTGTGATGATGTTGATGTTGATGGCTGTGATGTGCTGATGGCTGGTGGATGTGATGGCTGTGATGATGTTGATGGCTGTGATGATGTGATGGCTGTGACGATGTTGATGGCTGTGATGATGCTGATGGCTGTGAGATGTTGATGGCTGTGATGTGATGGCTGTGATGATGTTGATGGCTGTGACGATGTGATGGCTGTGATGATGTTGATATGAGGCTGTGATGATGTTGAACTGATGGCTGTGATGATGTTGATACTGTGGCTGTGATGATGTTTGATGGCTGTGATGATGTGATGGCTGTGATGTGATGGCTGTGATGATGTGATGGCTGTGTGTGTTGATGCGCTGTGACGATGTTGATGCTGTGATTGATGCAGAGGCATTTCCCGAAGTGATGTGTCAATGTGAGGCTGTGATGATGTTGATGGGCTGTGACGAATGTTGATGGCTGTGAATGATGTATGATACTGATGGCTTGTATGAAGTGATACGAGGCTGTCTGATGTTGATGTGATGGCTGTGATGATGCCCGTCGCTGTGATGTTGTGTGTGATGATGTTGATGCTGTGAGATGTTATGCATGTGACGATGTTGTGCTGTGATGATGCGATGGCTGTGCTGTTATGGCTGTGATGATGATGGCTGTGATGATGTTGATTTTGATCTGATCTTGATGATGTTGATGCTGTGTATGTTGATGCTGTATGTTATGGCTGTCATTGATGGCTGATATGTTGATGGCTTTGATGAGGCTTGATGATGCTGAACGGTTAGGCTTGACCTCTTACAAGAGCATCCTCCCACAAATGACTGTTCACAGTGTGAAGCGATTAAAAAGGGCTGGAAGAATTGTAGTCTGAACGCAGATCAGGATACATGGATTGTATGAAGGGATCAGCTCTCTGGGCCTCCCGACTGCAATGAACCATCTCATGTTGTTTTGTTCTTTTCATCAACCTCTAGTGTTAACTCATCATGTTCATGTCTATCATCTGTTATTATTATCATCTCATCATTGTTATCACATTATGTATGTCATCATTTTAGTGTATTCCTTCATCTCATTCATCTCATTCATCTCTATTTTCTCTTTTATGGTTGTGCTTACTTAGGTACCATTTAAAGACACCCCACATCAAATGACCTGCTCCATTTTGCTCTCAGCTCTCCAATCTGTTCTCCTCGCCGACTACCCAGGCGTTCGTTCAATCCCCTCTGTGCCTCTGACTCTGCAATCTCTGCCTGCCTGCTCTGCTCTGCCCTCGTGCTTACAAACCACTGGTCGGTCTATCTGTCTGTCCTCTGTCCATCTGTCTCCCTACCTGTCTGTCTGTCTTCTTCTCTCTCTGTCTCTCTCTCTCTCTCTCTCTCTCTCTCTCTCTCTCCTTCTCTTCGTTCCCTTGCCTCTCTGTCCTCACTTCTGTCTCCTCTCTCTCTCCCTCTCTCTCTCTCTCGCCCTCTTTGTACACCAGGTCTCTCTCTCTCTCTCTCTCTCTCTCTCTCTCTCTCTCTCCTCTCTCTCTCCTCTCTCTCTCTCTTCGTCTGTTGTCACATTCTCTCTCTCTCCCTCTCTCTCGCCCTCGTCACAGGCTCTCTGCCGTCTCACTCCCTCTCTCATTACTTCTCATCATCATCTCAATTACTCTTTCATCTGCTCTCTTGCGTACACCAAACTAGTATGAATAAAAATGCTAAATTACTCAATGGCAGATAGCGGTTGTAGTACAAATGGCTTCGATTAAACATGCAGAATTCACTTTTTATTGTATGGTAAATGCTGAGTGAGTTACGAGAAAACTTTTTATGTGAACTTGAACAAGCATGACGACTGTTAAGACAATGGATAGTAAAAACTTAAAGTGACAGCTATTCAACATACGTTCCAGATCCTTATGGCAGCCTGAGAAATATTTAACTGATATTACAATTCCTAAATTTCGCAAAGTATTCGTGAGATTTCGACGTGATTTGAATGTCCATCAAAGATGTACACTAAACTCCAAAAACTGTCCATTCTGTAGTCAGATCGAGGACGAAATACATTTTTGATTGTTTGTCCATCCTATAAAGATTTAAGAGATAAATACATTTTTCCTCACACTAGAAACGTTCATCAAGTGTCATTGCTTCTTTTACAGCAAAATGAAAAGAGAATTGTAACTCGCTTTGTAGCTATGTTCATTTTCAAAGCACTAAAACGAAGAGAAGAGCTGCTGTCAGTTAACACACAAATGCCAGAAAGAACATTTTGTCACGCGAATATTTTCTTTCATCATTTTCAGCATATGCGCCGAGCGCGTGTTTGTTCTACTTTTGTTCTTGACTTCACTGCAGATAAGTCGGTGGCCTTTGCAATTAAAGTATTTGAGTTTGAGTTTCTCTCTCTGTCTCTGTCTCTCTGTCTGTCTCTGTCTGTCTGTCTGTCTGTCTGTCTGTCTGTCTCTCTCTCTCTCTCTCTCTCTCTCTCTCTCTCTCTCTCTCTCTCTCTCTCTCTCTCTCTCTCTCTCAGTGTTTGTACATCAGGTCTCTCTGTCTGTCTGTCTGTCTATCTGTCTGTCTCTTCTCTCCCCTCAGTGTTCGTACACCAAGTCTCCTCTCTCTCTCTATCTCTCTCTCCTGAATGTTTGTACACCAGGTCTCTCTCTCTCTCTGTCTGTCTTTCTCTCTCTCTCTTCCCCCCCCCCCCCTCCTCAGCTTACACCACGTCTCTCTCTCTCTCCCCCTCCCTCCCTTCCCTCTCAGTGCTTGTACACCAGGTCTCTCTGTCTGTCTTTCTCTCTCTGCCCCCTCAGTGTTTGTACACCACTCTCTCTCTCTCTCTCTCTCTCTCTCTCTCTCTCTCTCTCTCTCCTCTCTCTCTCTCTCTCTCTCTCAGTGTTTGTACACCAGGTCTCTCTCTCTCCCTCCCCCCCCTCTCTCTCTCCTTTCCTCCGAAAGAACTGAATATTAAAAACAAAACAAAACAAAAAAACATTTCACATTGTTCTTGATCTCAACACGCTCTCGGTGCGACATTGTTAAAAAAAAATCACCTTGTTTGCGTAACGGCCTCTGGCTGACCCTATCACAGTTTTGATGTCACCACGAGGTGTCATGTGTGGTGTACAGCTCTTTTCAGGGAGATTTAGAAGTATAGTGCTAACATGCCCAATGATTTGATATATTGTTGGTGTAATGTGTAGCCGGAAATGAAATGGGTTTGCAATCAATCAGTGTGTAGCCGGAAATGAAATGGGTTTGCAATCAATCAGGTGTCAGATTCGGATAGCAATTCAAAATGAAAGAACTGACAGGATCAAACCGATCATTGTGCTCTGGTTTTCACATGTACATACACAGGATCCATCATCATATTCCACTGATTGAGCGATTCCATCACACGGTTAGAAAAATAACGGATAAAAGATTAACTGCGTATTCTTTGCCTTGCCACCACAAGCAGTGATGCTGATTTTGATAGATTTCAGTTTTCAATGGTTTTAAAGTGATACAGAATTATTTTCCCTTTTCCATTAAAAAAAAAACAACAGATGAACATATTGGAATGGTATCACAGAACACGGAAGAAGTCACATTGGTGTGCAAGTTTGTAAGCAGTTTCTATTTCTTCTTTATAGAAAACAATAGGATGCACATGTTTGAGACTTGAATTGAAGAGGCAGTCTAAAAAACATAGATAAAGGTAAAGATGTCAAAGCAATCTACATCAGAGGGTGGGCTTTACTGTTATGAATCTGAACACATACAAAACGTTTTAGAGAAACGCTTGGTCCATGCCACTGTTATGAGAGCACCTGTCATTGTGTACCTGTTTATAATAATAAGGCGTTCGATCAACTAGGTCAGTCAACGCTGTGTGGTAGAGTGGCTTGCCCTGAAACCAGACTGGTTTTAATGAAAGGAACTGAAAGCATGAAAGCAATCAGGTGTGAGTTTATTGACGTGATTTTCAAAGCGTTTACAAAATAGAGATAACATGGAAATAGATGTGTAATTTGAGGGTGGGGTGGGGGGTGGGGGTGGGGGGGGGGGGGAGTGTTATTATCCTTTCGCCGTCTGATGTTACTTTGACCGCTTTAAGAGCCATGGGGAATGATTTTGGTTATGCAAAGACTGTAACTACAACTACTTCAGCAATTATAGGAGCTGAAAAAATTCAGGATTTTTTTTCATCCAAACTATGAAATCCAGAAGGTAATTTACTCGTTTTCTCTGTAGAATCACGAACAGTGTTCCAGAATCTATTTTTATCGTTTTTTGCTTTGAAGCAAGGAGTCATACACATTTTGTCTGTATGCTTTTCCCCCCTTAATTTCCTTTGATAAAGAGATCTTTTATGTTTATAATCCGTATTCTTCAGTTTGTAGGCAATTGGGTCTTTATTTTTACTAAGACGTGTATATCTGTTTAGGGCTTGATGGCATCACGTTTTAAGTGGCGGCACTCAGCAACATACCACCTACAAAAAGATTTATTTGACCCCCCCCCCACCCCACCCCTCAGTGCAAATAGTCTTTTTGCATGCAGTCTCCAGCATTCAACAACAAATTTGTAAATTTTGCTAGACTAGATTCAACATCATGATCAACTTCTTCTGGTATATCTGTTAGAAGAGCATTCGTACAATTTAATGCCATAACATCAATGAAATCATGCAATTTGTCGGGTCCCAATTGATCTTTTCTGTACATTCTATTTTCTGTTTAGGCTCTGTAACTTTGCATTCTGTGCATTTCATTTCCTTTACTATTGACATGTGATGCGATTCTACTCGTTCCACCACATTACATAATTTCACACGATCAGTCATTTCAATTGAACACAGGAAAAAATCAATAGCACTATTTCATCTGTCAGAGTAGAATGTAAAAACGCCATCAAAATTTTGATCATATAAACCATTTAAGGGAGTTAAATTGAACACAGTACAAAATTCAATCAGCATCTTGCCAAAACCATTAATAATAGAGTCTTGTGTTTTTCGCTCATAAACACTTTCATCTTTTCTGTCCATACTCATATTTAAAATCAGTACTTAAACCCAATCTCCGATGCGTGCATTTAGATCCACCTCCTCCCCCCACAATACAATGGAAATCATCACCTTCCTCGCGCAGTGTTATGACAAACTGTTCTAACATTTTAAGCGTACAGGAATAATCTTTGTCAATATAGAAACGGCTGTCTACAGAATGGATATGGCTGTGTACACTGTATCTCTTGTTGGATTATTGCTAGGTTGGCTGTGTACACTGTATCTCTTGTTGGATTATTGTTAGTTGGCTGGTACACTGTATCTCTTGTTGGATCATTGTCAGGTTGGCTGTGTACACTGTATCTCTTGTTGGATTATTGTTAGGTTGGCTGTGTACACTGTATCTCTTGTTGGATTACTGTTAGGTTGTCTGTGTACACCGTTCTGTGTTCCGTGTGTTTGTTGGAAAGACCTTGGCCACTTTCCTATTATTTCTTTTTCTCACGAGTGTCACCGGATGCGCTGTTTCGTGTGCCTACTGTATTTTGTTGGCCAGCCTGTTCATGAGTGGTAGGCCTAGAGCTAGACCGTAAGTTAAAGGACTACAAGAGACAAAAATTTTTATTGCTGTAAAATATTCTGTTTGTATCAACAACTAAACACATGGGAAGAAATCTGCCATACACAATCGTAAATGTTTTTATTTTAATAAAAACTCTTTTTATACACCTGAGAAACTATCCGAGCACTGAAACACCCGGGAAATGACATCGTTACTTGAAGTCCCGCAGGAACATAGACCTAGTCTGCTGAGAAGCGCGAAGAAACCAGTTTAGTTCTTACCATGGCACATAACGATCATTCGTACACCCCTCTCAGTTCAGAAAGCGTCCAAAGAAGAAAAAGCGAACAGGGTGGTACTGTTGTGTAGCTGAATGCAACAGTTCGCACAGTCGAGGCTTCAGTTTGCACGGTTTCCCGAGCGACGAGTCGATCAAGAGACGGTGGGTAAGGTTCGTCCAGACACATCGGAAAGATTTTGGACCCAAGTTTGGGACGCCCAATTCGTATTCTTTCATTTGTGAAAAGCATTTCAAATCGGAATGTTACCTTTGAGCCTAAGTATCAAAAAAAGCATGGGCATCAAAACAAATGCAGCTCTGAATTCCTGGCTCAGTGCCAACCATCTACAAGCCAGTGTGTGTGACCACAGCCAACAGCATGAGCACCGAGAGCACAACCACAATTACGACACAGGCCTCCACTCAGGCACGCAGTACAACAGTCACGACGTCTGTGCTGTCTTCAGTTTGCTCCATTTACCAGGAGTGAGTCAGGTGCGAGGGGACTATGCAAAAAGGGAGCGCCAAAGGGTAAGTGATAGTACTACTTAGTAGGCCTATAGTAATCAGTATAGAATAGCTTAGTACAAAGTTGCTCTGCATATATAGGCCGCTGGGCCTGTTGCTGTTCATTCAATCAGGAAACTAGGACTAGTCTAACTTTGGGCTACACCTAGCAATCTTTTCATTGCCCTTACTATCAAAGTACAACTGTTTTCACTGTCTATTTTCTTGAGACCCACGGGTTGGCTATGGCATGCATTGCTACAGTACAGACAACATAAAGTAATAAAAATAAAATTCTTGTTATTTCTTGTTACATCTGTACTCCAGACCTCAATGTTTTAGCAGTAGAGTAAGAGGATGGAGATCATGTACATGTATTCATAAAGGCGGACAAGACAAACAATTTCTATAAAATGGAAACTAATGATACTCTCAACTCCTCAACAAAAATATTCAGACAAATATATAAAAAAGCTGATAAGACCACATATGACAACATCTGCAAAAAGAAAAAGAACTTGTGCACCAGATGGATTTAGGTGATAGGATAGAAGCAACAGCAATGAAAGAAGCCTTTATAACCCTTAAGATCACAAACCTAACTTTCTCAACAACCCTACTTGTAGATTGATAAACCCATCAAAATCTGAATTAGGCAAAATTAGTAAAAAGATCCTGGAAAAAGCAATAGAGGACATAAAAACAAACACTGAATACAATCTCTGGAAAATAGTTATGAAGTTATCCAATGGTTTAAAGAATTGAACAAACAGACAAATACAGTGTTCATTACTTTTGACATAGTGGACTTCTACCCTTCCATTGATGAGGAATTACTTACTAAGCTCTAAGATTCGCCAACAAATATACAAATATAACAGATTCTGAGATGGAAATCATTCTCCACACTAAGAAAAACCCTTCTCCATAGCAACAGTGAAACTTGGATTAAAAAACCAGCAGAAATTCCACATTCGATGTCACGATGGGATCTTATGATGGAGCTGAAACGTGTGAATTAGTTGGACTTTTCATGTTGTCTCATATACAGAAAATACTTGGCAAACAGGTTGGCTTATACAGAGATGACGGTCTTGCCACGTTAAACAATAAACCAAAATCATCGAAAACAAGAAAAAAGAACTTTGTAAAATTTTTCAAAGCCATAACCTAAAATCACAGTAGAAGCCAACAAAAAAACAGTAAATTATTTAGACATAACATTAGACCTTAAGGATCATACATACAAACCATATAAAAAACCTAATGACACACCCGTCTATGTAGACATCAATAGTAACCACCCACCCTCCATCTTAAAAACCATACCTAATGGTATAAACAAAAGATTATCTAAACTGTCATGCAATGAGAAAGAATTTAACAGTGCAGCAGCTGAATATCAAGAGGCGCTGAAAAAAGTGGCTACAACTACAAATTACAATACAACCCAGATAACAACATGAACAGCAACAGGAAAAACAGGAAAAGAAAAATTATATGGTATAACCCTCCATAATGATGGAAGAACAAAAACTAACGTAGGAAAGAATTCCTCAGAATCCTTAAAACATCATTCCCAAAAGAACATGTACTATCTAAAATATTCAACAAAAATACCGTCAAGCTATCATATCGTGTATGCCCAACCTTAAAGATATAATTGATTCTTCCAATAAAACCAAAAACAACACAACCAAAGAGGGTGATGAAAGGATATCTTGTAATTGCACTAAAAAAGACCAGTGCCCTTTGAATAATAAATGTCTCTACAACAACATTGTGTGTACCAAGCTACAGTAACAACAGACAGTGTATAAAGAAACATACATAGGAATCCGGCTAACCACTTTAAAACCAGATATGCAAACCATAAACAGTCTTTCAAAAATGAAAATATAAAAACCAAACAGAATTAAGTAAATATATTTGGAAGCTGAAAAATAAGAAAATAGATACAACATATCATGAAAATTATAAAAAGAGCAACACCATACAACAACATTTCTAAAAAATGCAACTATGTACTACAGAAAAGTGGCTGATATTATGTTAAACCCCACCTAGCATCCCTGAACTCTAAAGTAGAAATGATAAACAATTGCAGGCATAAATGGAAATCTTTGTCAATGCACCATTCCGTGCACGTCCCCCCTGAACGCGCCCCAAAAAAGAAAAACCGGCAGGCCACGTGCTACACGCACAGAACTCCACACGCCCACACACCACGGTATATAACACCGGTGGCGTGCCCAAATTGTATTTTATACCCTGAGGAGAGCGCTTTTAGCTTGAAACAAGCTTGTAGGTTTTAAACCTCTTCATTTTAAAATCCTATCTAAACTGGTATGTCGCTCCCTACATGGTTGAGCACTTTTTACGTCCTGAGTGGCTTTTTAACTCTGATTATATATATATATATATATATATATATATATATATAATATATATATTTATATAATATATATATACACACACAGAATCTCAGAGAGAGAGAGAGAGAGAGAGAGAGAGAGAGCATATGTACATAAACGCATGCCCACACATATAGCACAACATGAAGAGCAAGAACAACAATACAAAATCACACACACACACACACACACACACACACACACACACACACACCACACACACACACACACACACACACACACACATACCTGTGGGTTGGTTACTGGCCATGATTCAGTCTGAAACCAACACAAGGAGCACAGTGTCATGACCAGAAGTACACTCAGAGTCAGCATCCCACAGTGAAAACTAATAGGTATTAGGCAAGAGATGGATTAGATTTCCAAAGTGAATACAGGTGTGCTACGGGAGAGATAGATGATGTTTCTAAAGTGGACACAGATGTGTATAATGTAACAGATTGATGAAAATTCCAAAGTGAAGACAAATGTGCCATGGGAAAGATAGATAAGGTTTCTAAAGTGGATATGCATATGCATTATGAAACAGATAGATCGAGCTTGTACAAAAAAACAACAACAAACAAACAAACAAAAAAAACAACGTATGTATTGTGTTAAAGATCAAATACTTAAGATGAATGAAATATGTATTCTGTATAAGGTTTCTAAAATGGATATGTACGAGATAGATGAAGTTTCTAGAGTGGATAAAACATGTATTATGGAAGGATAGATTATGTTTCTAACTTGCATCCTGTACATAATAATCATGAAACAGATGGATGAGATTTTGAAAGCAAATTATTTTAAAGTGATTCAGTGTTTCTTTTGAGTATCTTTGTGACGTTTTTGTGGGAGAAAAAACAATAGTGCGCGTGTGCGTATGTGTGTGTGTGCGTATGTGGTGTGTGTGGTGTGTGTGTGTGTGTGTGTGTGTGTGTGTGTGTGTGTGTGTGTGTGTGCAAATAGTGTATCCCAGTGTCCTGTACTCATTAGAAGCAGGGGAAAAAAAAACGAAAATAAAAGTTATCAAAGTGAATATACCCAATATACCCAATATGATAATAATAATAATAACAATAATAATAATAATTTTAATTGAAACGAGCGGGTCCAGGAAGGCACAAGGTCTCCGCTAATGAGTGTCCTGTATCTTGTTGCTTGGTCGTCGTCCTCTGCCTTTCTGTCTGGGTCTCGTGAGTAAAGGAGAAAGCGGGAGTGACTTGCTTTACACACCCTGCTTTGCCGGCAGGGTTGTGGCCTTCATAACAACAACATAACAGGCCTTTAAGACCACAGCTGCAGTGGAGGGTTTGGCCGTTTGAAAACATGCTCTTCTCTGCTTTCCAGTGTACAACATAGAGTTGAATACACGCTCTTATCTGCTTTCCAGTGTACAACATAGAGTTGAATACACGCTCTTATCTGCTTTCCAGTGTACAACATGGAGTTGATACACGCTCTTGTCTGCTTTCCAGTGTACAACATGAGTTGAATACACGTTCTTGTCTGCTTTCCAGTGTACAACATGGAGTTGAATACACGTTCTTGTCTGCTTTCCAGTGTACAACATGGGGTTGAATACACATTCTTGTCTGCTTTCCAGTGTACAACATGGGGTTGAATACACGTTCTTGTCTGCTTTCCAGTGTACAACATGGGGTTGAATACACGTTCTTGTCTGCTTTCCAGTGTACAACATGGGGTTGAATACACGTTCTTGTCTGCTTTCCAGTGTACGACATGGAGTTGAATACACGTTCTTGTCTGCTTTCCAGTGTACGACATGGAGTTGAATACACGCTCTTGTCTGCTTTCCAGTGTACGACATGGAGTTGAATACACGCTCTTGTCTGCTTTCCAGTGTACGACATGGAGTTGAATACACGTTCTTGGCTGCTTTCCAGTGTACGACATGGAGTTGAATACACGCTCTTGTCTGCTTTCCAGTGTACGACATGGAGTTGAATACACGCTCTTGTCTGCTTTCCAGTGTACGACATGGAGTTGAATACACGCTCTTGTCTGCTTTCCAGTGTACGACATGGAGTTGAATACACGCTCTTGTCTGCTTTCCAGTGTACGACATGGAGTTGAATACACGCTCTTGTCTGCTTTCCAGTGTACGACATGGAGTTGAATACACGCTCTTGTCAGCTTTCCAGTGTACGACATGGAGTTGAATACACGCTCTTGTCTGCTTTCCAGTGTACGACATGCAATGTGTGAGTGGTACTGGAAACACTGGTCCGAGCAAAGGTTTCTCTTTGCCAGTTCAAAGAACAAAAACAAAAACAAACAAAAAACAAAACAAACTAATAGATTAAAAACCCAGTGGAGAATGAACATGGGCAAGCCTAAACTATTCCCCTGGCCTGACTACTGGGAAGGCAGGCTGTTTTGTACTGTGTGCTGTAACGCAAACACGAAGAAATCTCACTGCTCCATCTTTCTGAACAGCGCGCCATTTGTGTGGCGGTGGAAGTGGATGACATGAGCCTAACCACATGCACAACAGTGGCGCAGGATCCTCACAGCTGTGATGACATGAGCCTAACCACAATGCACAACAGTGGCGCAGGATCCTCACAGCTGTGATGACATGAGCCTAACCACAATGCACAACAGTGGCGCAGGATCCTCACAGCTGTGATGACATGAGCCTAACCACAATGCACAACAGTGGCGCAGGATCCTCACAGCTGTGATGACATGAGCCTAACCACAATGCCACAACAGTGGCGCAGGATCCTCACAGCTGTGATGACATGAGCCTAACCACAATGCACAACAGTGGCGCAGGATCCTCACAGCTGTGATGACATGAGCCTAACCACAATGCACAACAGTGGCGCAGGATCCTCACAGCTGTGATGACATGAGCCTAACCACATGCACAACAGTGGCGCAGGATCCTCACAGCTGTGATGACATGAGCCTAACCACAATGCACAACAGTGGCGCAGGATCCTCACAGCTGTGATGACATGAGCCTAACCACATGTACAACAGTGCCGCAGGATCCTCACAGCTGTGAAGCTGGCTGCCTTACCCAACAGGGGAAGTAAGTCGAACACAACTTCAGGCAATGCTTGCTAAGCAAAGAAGTGGTCAGTGTGCAGTATATGGAAATAAACTCTTCCAAATGAGCACTGCCTTGCTAAGCAAAGAAGTGGTCAGTGTGCAGTATATGGAAATAAACTCTTCCAAATGAGCACTGCCTTGCTAAGGAAAGAAGTGGTCAGTGTGCAGTATATGGAAATAAACTCTTCCAAATGAGCACTGCCTTGCTAAGCAAAGAAGTGGTCAGTGTGCAGTATATGGAAATAAACTCTTCCAAATGAGCACTGCCTTGCTAAAGAAAGAAATGGTCAATGTGCGGTATATGGAAATGAACTCTTCCAAATGAGCACTGATTTGCTAAAGAAATAAGTGGTCAGTGTGTTGAAATGAACTCTTCCAAATGAGCACTGATTTGCTAAAGAAAGAAGTGGTCAGTGTGTTGAAATGAACTCCTCCAAATGAGCACTGCCTTGCTAAGGAAGGAAGTGGTCAGTGTACGGAGATGAACCCTTCCAAATGAGCACTGCCTTGCTAAAGAAAGAAGTGGTCAGTGTGCAGTGTATGGAAATGAACTCTTCCAAATGAGCACTGCCTTGCTAAAGAAAGAAGTGGTCAGTGTGCAGTGTATGGAAATGAACTCTTCCAAATGAGCACTGCCTTGCTAAAGAAAGAAGTGGTCAGTGTGCAGTGTATGGAAATGAACTCTTCCAAATGAGCACTGCCTTGCTAAAGAAAGAAGTGGTCAGTGTGCAGTGTATGGAAATGAACTCTTCCAAATGAGCACTGCCTTGCTAAGGAAAGAAGTGGTCAGTGTGCAGTGTATGGAAATGAACTCTTCCAAATGAGCACTGCCTTGCTAAGGAAAGAAGTGGTCAGTGTGCAGTGTATGGAAATGAACTCTTCCAAATGAGCACTGCCTTGCTAAGGAAAGAAGTGGTCAGTGTGCAGTGTGTGGAAATGAACTCTTCCAAATGAGCACTGCCTTCTGCCTTCCCAACCCACTCTGTGTCTTTCTTTTCTGTCACATATGTAGTCATCATACGCTAGTCAAATGTAGGAAAATTACCCTCTTCTTTGTCTATTTCTATGTTTTTCAGTTATAGTAATTTAAGATTTGTAAAAAAAAAAAAATCACTCGTCAACCCACGAAGGTTCAAAGTCCTCAGAATTTGATATACAAGTGACTCACAAAACTGTGCAAATATGAGTTATTCACAAAGGACAGCACACGTAAAACAGGCTTGGGTAGAAAGACCGATTCCTGTGGGTGGAGTGGCGATTTTGAAATACTTTTTTTCACAAAACTCGTTCACCTATGGCTTTACCACTTCGTCCCCCAAAACGCAGTTTCTAAACCTTTACAAAAAGGGGGTTTTTACATTTTTTTTTCTAAATACGGAAAAAATTGATAATGAATCGGGACACAAAAGCGTCAAATGGGGTTTTTTGGACAACCAGAACTAAACTTTTTTGCTTCATCTTAAAAAAACTTTGTTCCGAAAATCACCCAAAAATCACAAAGGGAAAAAATTCGCAACAGACAAATTTTTTCCACTTAAGCATACCAAAAAAAATCGGGAAGAGAAATATTTTTTCTATTTTTTTTGTAAATCAACATTTTTTTTTTATAGTTGTAAGAATTCGAAATTTCTTGCAGGCCAAAATTTTTTTATAATGATGGAATACAGCGGGGAAAAAGGGAATTTTTTTGGGTTAACCAAAAAAAGAACAATCACTGTATTTGCCTTTTTGGCTTAAAAAGGTCTTTTTTTTTCGGGAAATTCAAACAAAAACAGGATTTAATATAAACGCTTTCTTTTATTTTTTTATGGTACTATGAAATAAAAACGGGACGACTTATCTGTAAAAGCTGGACATACTGCACACAAAACTGAATAGAAAGATTAAAAAAGCATTTTAACTCAAGTAAAATTCGGGAAAATTTTTAAATAATTTGGGTTGCTTTTAAAAATAGTCCACAGCCCCCTTGGGGAAAAAATTTGTTTAAACTGAAGACGTTTGGGTTACTAAATACAATAAATTACTACTTTGCTCATTAAAGAAAGCATGCACGTGCTTTGGCAATGTGCGTGATTAAACGTTTCTGGTAAAATCTTGCGTTAAAATCAATGAAAACGTTTATTCGATTTTTACAACAAACTTAACCTAGCCATAACTAAACTATAATTATACATCTAAGCTGGGCCTTTTATTATCATAACATTTTTTACATATACTTCACAGCGTTCATTACACCCCCCCCTCCCAGACCAAATATTTCTTAATAACTAAAATAAAATAAAAAATGAAGATTTTTTGCTGAAAAAAAAAACAACATTAATCAAAAATTTCCTTACAAAAATTTATTATAGCACAGATTATACGTGAAAACAAGGGAATTGTACTTTGACTGTTTTTACATATTGCCCCTTTCTAGAACATTGAACATTATCATCTGTAAAAGTTCATGGATAAGCCCAGAACCTTCATAAACCGATTGTGTTGTAATCCCCAATCCAAATTTTCATGAAATATATAGATTTGCCCTCTCTCCCCCTTCTCTCTCTCCCTCTTCTCTCTCTCCCCCTCTCTCTCTCTCTCCTCTCTCTCTCTCCTCTCTCTCTCTGCCTTTTTGTCACCCTTCCGTTGTGAGTTTTTTTGCCCCACTTCAAAACATATTTTAAAACTTTAATTATAACAGAATTTTTAAATTTTATTTGAGCTTTATAAATACTTAACGAATGCTTTTTATACATTTTCTTTTGTATGACATTTGCTACTATCTTGTTTAAAAACTGTTTTTAAACTTTCACATGCTTTTTTGTATTTTTGGAATAAATTATTTTGTGCCCTGTTTATGTGAAACTCTTTTCAGTTGGATCATTCAAGTTTTTTTTTACAAGAATAGTTTAAAAAATACTGCTCCAAATAACTGAAAAATGTGAATAAAAACAAAATAAAAAAAAAATAACGAAGAATCTAACTCCGCGCCTGTGTGGTACCCCCATCAAAAAACATTTCTGCTTATAAAACCCGAGTCCCCGAGCAAAAATGACACACGCCCACAAAAACAAACAGCACACAGAACAAACATCAAAAATGACGCAGGGCCACACAAACAAACTCAAAATACAACACAAAAAGCACACACAGAACAAACTCAAAATGACAGCACAGCCCACCAGAACAAACATAAAATACAGCACCCCCACACAGAACAAACATCAGAAAGACAACCACCCCACACAGAACAAACATCAAAAATGAAAACGAGAAACCCAAACAAACATCAAAATGAAAAAACGCAGAGCACACAGAACAAACACAAAATGACAACACAGACACACAAAGAACAAAATCAGAAATACAACACAGAACACACAAACAAACATCAAAAATGACAACGCCAGCACACAGAACAAACATCAAAAATGACAACACACCCCCACACAGAAAAACTCAAAATGACAACCCCCCCAAACAAAACAACACAAAATGACAACCACCCCAAAAGAAAAAACCCACAGAAATGACAACACCCCCACACAGAACAAAATAAAAAAGAAGCACAGCCCACACAAACAAACATAAAAAAGACAACCCAGCCCACAGAACAAACATCAGAAATGACAGCACACCCCACAAGAACAAACATCAAAAAATGACACACGGCCCACACAAAAAAACCCTAAAAATGAAACACACGCCACAAAACAAACATCAGAAAGACAGCACACCCCACACAGAACAAACATCAGAAATGACAGACGCCCACACAGAACAAACATCAAAAAATGACAACACAGACACCACAAACAAACATCAGAAATACAGCACACCCCACACAGAAAAAACACAAAAATACAGCACGGCCCACCCCAAAACCCAAACAAAAAAATGACAACACAGACACACACAAACAAACATCAAAAAATGCAACACACCCCACAAGAACAAACATCGAAATACAACAACCCCACACAGAACAAACATCAGAAATGAACACACCCCACACAGAACAAACTCAAAATGAAAACACAAGCACACAAACAAACATCAGAAATGACAGCACACCCCACACAGAACAAACATCAAAAGACAACAACCCCCCACAGACAACCAAAATGAAAAAAAAACCCCCCCCAAAACAAACCAGAAAGACAACACACCCCCCCACAGAAAAAACATCAAAATGACACACCCCCCACAAAAAAAACTCAAAATGACAACACACCCCACAAGAAAAAACATCAAAAGACAACACCCCCCCAAAAACCAAAACCCAAACATCAAAATGACGCACACCCCACACGAACAAACACAAAATGAAGCACACCCCCACACAGAACAAACATCAAAATGACAACACACCCCACACAGCCCAAACATCAAAATACAACACACCCCCACAGAACAAACCAAAATGAAAAACCAGCCCACACAGAACAAACATCAAAATGACAACACACCCCACACAGAACAACACAGAAAACAACACAGAGCCACAAACAAACATCAAAAAATGACAGCACCCCCCCACACAGAACAAACACAGAAAGACAGCACACCCCACACAGAACAAACACAAAATGACAACCACCCACAAAAAAAACCAAAAATGACAACACGCCCACACAGAACAAAATCAGAAATGACAACACAGGCACACAGAACAAACCAGAAAGACAGCACACCCCACAAGAACCAACACAGAAATCAGCACCCCCCACACAAACAAACATCAAAATGACAACACAAGCACACAGAACAAAAAAGGGAACCCCCCAAAAAGGGGATTCTAAGTAGGGCTTATAACCGTCCCAAAACCACCTACAGCACAAACAACTGTAAAAGAACAAACACATATAAACTTTAAGATTTCTTTTTAAAAAAAACAAACGGGGGTTTTCCGATGTGTTAATGTTCGCCGTGGTTTTTTTGACTATATTTAACACGAAAAGTCACGCTTGTTCGTTCAACGGACTAAAAAATTCAAACCCCTTGATTTTTTTCTAAAAAGCTCATGATACCATTTCTTAAAACAACGGGGAAAGAAATTTAAGTTTTTAAAAAAAAAAAAACCCCTTTTTCTTTCTTTTTTTTAATGAACATTTTTTTAATATCAAAACATTTTCCGAAACATACATACATTTCACAAATAAAATGACAAAATTTATTTTTAAAAAAACACCAAACACACACACACAAACACACACACCACACACACACACACACACAACACACACACCACCAAAAAAAGGCAAACGAACAATCATCATCCTTAACACAAAACAAAAGGGGACCAGGGGCCCTTTGGGGGGAGGGAGGGGGCAGGGGGGGGGGGGGGGGGGAAGGGGATGGGATGGGGGTGGGTCCATTAGCATTCTCATATCAAATACAAATCAACATATTAATTTCAAATATTCAACCCTTTTCAAAAAAACAAAAAAGTAGATCTTTAGAAATTTGGGACTGGTAGTTTACAGTAAATACATAGTTCTATTTTGAATTTTAAAATCAACTAATCGAGAATCGTCTTTTACAAAAGACAATTTGTTTAAATTGTTCCAATTCCTTTATAATTGCCACTAACGTTCCAAGTAATATCACTTTCAACAAAGTAACAAAGGTTTGCACATGGGTTGGGTTTACAATTTTTAAATTTTTATAGTTACTTTTGCAAATAAAAGATAAATTAAAACAGGGCTTCCGTATATTCTGCTTACACCAAACAGTATGTTTTTTGTCAACACTAAATTATGACAATGGAACTTTTCCCATCAGCAACTGCTGGAAATTCATCCAAAATTGAAAGTTAAATGGCATCAAAAAGCAAAAAAAAATTCCCCTGCTTTTTGCTCACAAAGATTACAATAGAAGAGTTTACTAAAGCGGGGAAAAAGAATCTCTGGGTTGGGAAATAAATTTATGTAAAAGTCTGATTAAAACCCTCTCAATTTCAAAACACTAATATTTTAAACGTGTGGGGGAAAAAATTTTTTCCCAATTTAGATCCTCAGGCCCAAATTATTTAACTTGAAACAGCAGTTGGGGTATTCCCTTTAATTAACATTTCGTATGAAATTTTTCGCCTTTCTTAAAACAGACCAAGTTTTATTCTCTAAGGGTTTTTTAGCTATTTGTCAAAACTAAGTTTAACTTTTTACAAAAAGCCCCCAGGCCTTCAAAACCCCTTCGTATATTAAAAAAATTGTTCTAACATTGGGAAAACTAAACAAATTTTTCGGCAAGTCATGAAGGTATATCCCAAAATTTTTCAAATGTTTCACCCAAAAAAGAATTAAATTTCACAAATTTTTGAAGTACACCACCCTTTCGGGCTCAATGTATGAACATTGTAGGGAATACACCGCCCCGAACTCATAATTGTCACGGGGGAATTTTAGTATGGTTTTTTTGTAATATTTTTTACATCTTTCCCGAACAAATGATCAAATTTCCTTGAAACCACATTTCATACTCGCATCAAATTGTCTTAACCTTTCTAAACTCTGGGAACTATCAATTGTAAAATCCTTTCCCCTCAGATTCCCGAAATCTTCTCAGCCAGCTTATTTTCATGGGGATCAAAATGATCTAATTTGTCATTCTCCCCTCCTTCACTGTTTGTTTAAAACACCACAGTTTTCTTAATCCTGATTTCTTCCCATTCCAAAAAATAGTACAACTCATTTTCCAAGCGGAAAAACACTCAGGCAAATTTTAATCAACAACTGGCAATTTTTTTACAGAACCAAGGTCTTGATTTCGTTTTTTTTTCCAAAGGCGTCATTGTCGCTTTCTCCCCAAATTCAATTTTTTTTTTTTTTGGAAGAAGCTTATCCCGAATTAATCTTTTTTAATACGCGGCATCAGTGGAAAAAAACACTCCAAAATTTTTTAAAGTACCAGGGTCCCAAATGAAATTTTGTCCCGTATTTTCGAAAATTCTTTTTCTTTTTCATCTTCTTCTTTTTTTCCTGCTCCTCCTTCACCTATTCATTATTATTGTAATCACTACTACTACTACTACTACTACTACTACTACTACTACTACTACTACTGTTGTTGTTATTTTCATTATATCATTTTTATTATAATATCGTCATTATTATCATTTACATCTTAACTCATGCACTCAGACTGGCATTGTCAGCTCAACAAAATATTTTCTACTGCTGGGCTATGAACATAAACAGTGACATAACACATACACTGTGAGCAGAGGAAGAAACTTGAAAAGTGCAAGAAACCTACCGGTGTTTTTTTTCCAAAGAAAGCAAGTCCAACACACTGTCTGAGTCTGTTAAAGGCACACAACGGACGACGGCTGTACACTAGGCCTGCCTGCTGGTTATGTATGCAGGTTGCAGGGTGTGACGTCAACGTCCTTAGCTACGACCCTATACACAGCCAGTCATCACTCACATGTTCTGCACGCGTAAACCATAGCTCCTCCCATCTCATGCATATGCACACACCACACACACACACACACACACACACACACCCCACACGCACACCACACACACACACACACACACACACACACACACCACACCACACACACCACACACACACACACACACACACACACACACACACACACACCACGCACGCACGCACGCACACACACACACGCCCACGCACGCACACACACGCCCACGCACACACACATACACACACACACACACTCGCACGCACGCAGACACATATGCATACACACACGTGCACACACCACACACACACACACACACACACACACACACACACACACACACACACACACACACACACACACACACAGATAGATAGAGAGAGAGAGAGAGAGAGAGAGAGAGATGTAGAAAGATAGATAGAGAGAAGATAGATAGATAGATAGATAGATGATAAATAGATAGATAGACAGATAGATAGATAGATATGCGCAGTGTGTGTGTGTGGGGGGGGGGGGGGGGGGGGGGGGGGGGGGGGGGGGGGGGAGCTGAGGCTGTGCTAGGTTCCCTATTCATTTGTCCCCAGGACAATAGATAGTGTGGGCAGTGAGTTGGGGTCTCAGACTGTGCTAGGTTCTCAATCCATTTCACCCTGACAATCAGTGGTGTGGACAGTGAGGTGTGTTTTAAGTTCTCAATCCATTTCACCCTCCCTGACAATCAGTGATGTGGACAGTGAGGTATGTTAAGTTCTCAATCCATTTCACTCAGACAATCAGTGGTGTGGACAGTGAGGTATGTTTTAAGTTCTCAATCCATTTCACTCGGACAATCAGTGGTGTGGACAGTGAGGTGTGTTTTTAAGTTCTCAATCCATTTCACTTGGACAATCCGAAGATGGAGTATGGCTGCCTTAATGGCGGGATGAAAAAGGGTCATACACACAAAACTCCACTGCCTGGCTATACAGGGAGTGTCCGCAGGAGTATCAGCCTGCGTACGCAGAAAGAAAAATGAACTCGGACAATCAGTGGTGTGGACAGTGAGGTGTGTTTTAAGTTCTCAATCCATTTCACTCAGACAACCAGTGGTGTGGACAGTGAGGTATGTTAAGTTCTCAATCCATTTCACTCGGACAATCAGTGGTGTGGACAGTGAGGTGTGTTAAGTTTCTCCAATCCATTTCACTCAGACAATCAGTGGTGTGGACAGTGAGGGTGTTAAGTTCTCAATCCATTTCTCTCAGACAATCAGTGGTGTGGACAGTGAGGTGTGTTAAGTTCTCAATCCATTTCACTCAGACAATCAGTGGTGTGGACAGTGAGGTGTGTTAAGTTCTCAATCCATTTCACTCAGACAATCAGTGGTGTGGACAGTGAGGTGTGTTAAGTTCTCAATCCATTTCACTCAGACAATCAGTGGTGTGGACAGTGAGTGTGTTAAGTTCTCAATCCATTTCACTCAGACAATCAGTGGTGTGGACAGTGAGGTGTGTTAAGTTTCTCAATCCATTTCACTCAGACAATCAGTGGTGTGGACAGTGAGGTGTGTTAAAGTTCTCAATCCATTTCACACAGACAATCAGTGGTGTGGACAGTGAGGGTGTGCTAGGTTCCCAGTCCATTTCCCATGGCAACAGGTAGTGTGGATAGTGAGTTGAGAGAGTGAGGCTGACCTAGGCCTTAAGTATGGGCTCCTCTGTCCTCAGATATACACGGTTTCTGTCAGCATCACTCCGCCTGTAGCTCTTGGCCTAAAGACCTGTCACCTGTAGCCCTTGGCCTAAAGACCTGTCACCTGTAGCCCTTGGCCTAAAGACCTGTCACCTGTAGCCCTTGGCCCAAAGACCTGTCACCTGTAGCTCTTGGTCTAAAGACCTGTCACCTGTAGCTCTTGGTCTAAAGACCTGTCACCTGTAGCTCTTGGCCTAAAGACCTGTCACCTGTAGCTCTTGGTCTAAAGACCTGTCACCTGTGGCTCTTGGTCTAAATACCTGTCACCTGTAGCTCTTGTCTAAAGACCTGTCACCTGTGGCTCTTGGTCTAAATACCTGTCACCTGTAACTCTTGGCCTAAAGACCTGCACCTGTGGCTCTTGGTCTAAAGACCTGTCACCTGTGGCTCTTGGCCTAAATACCTGTCACCTGTAACTCTTGGCCTAAAGACCTGTCACCTGTAACTCTGGCCCAAAGACCTGTCACCTGAAACTCTTGCAAAAAGACCTGTCAACCGGTAACTCTTGGCCTAAATACCTGTCACCTGTAACTCTTGGCCTAAAGACCTGTCACCTGTAGCTCTTGGCTAAAAGACCTGTCACCTGTAACTCTTGGCCTAAAGACCTGTCACCTGTAGCTCTTGGCCTAAAGACCTGTCACCTGTAGCTCATGGCCTAAAGACCTGTCACCTGTGGCTCTTGGTCTAAATACCTGTCACCTGTAACTCTTGGCCTAAAGACCTGTCACCTGTGGCTCTTGGTCTAAAGACCTGTCACCTGTAGCTCTTGGTCTAAAGACCTGTCACCTGTGGCTCTTGGCCTAAATAACCTGTCACATGTAACTCTTGGCCTAAAGACCTGTCACTGTAGCTCCTTGGCTAAAAGACCTGTCACCTGTAACTCTTGGCCTAAAGACCTGTCACCTGTAGCTCTTGGCCTAAAGACCTGTCACCTGTTGCTCTTGGCCTAAAGACCTGTCACCTGTAGCTCTTGGCTAAAGACCTGTCACCTGTAACTCTTGGCTAAAAGACCTGTCACCTGTAACTCTTTGGCCCAAAGACCTGTCCACCTGTAACTCTTGGCTAAAAGACCTGTCACCGGTAACTCTTGGCCTAAAGACCTGTCACCTGTAACTCTTGGCTAAAAAGACCTGTCACCTGTAACTCTTGGCCTAAAGACCTGTCACCTGTAACTCTTGGCCTAAAGACCTGTCACCTGTAACTCTTGGCTAAAAAGACCTGTCACCTGTAACTCTTGGCTAAAAGAAGACTGTCACCTGTAACTCTTGGCCTAAAGACCTGTCACCTGTAGCTCTTGGCCTAAAGACCTGTCACCTGTAGCTCTTGGCCCAAGACCTGTCACCTGTAGCTCTTGGGCCCAAAGACCTGTCACCTGTGGCTCTT
>JAFLJL010015745.1:85140-92640 GCA_018398815.1 Conus ventricosus | reverse complement strand
TCAGAAACTTCGTTTTGAATTGTGTTCCATTTCTTGCTACACTCGGGCCTAGAATTACGATGTTGGGCGAGTTGCGACGATGGGTGAATGAAGGGAAGTAACCTTTTTTTTTTGAAGAGTAAACCATTGAAACGTATGAGTTGCTTCCCTTTGCTGTATTCTTGCTGGCTATGTTGATGCCAGGCATTTATTATCTTTTTTTTAGATCATGTGCGTCTTGTGCTATGATTTAGGGACACACATGTTGCCCTTTTCAGAGGACGCCTGTTCCACACCAGAGAGGTGCCCGGACAGATGAACGGGTGTGTGTCAACACCCTGTCCTGAGGTAGATAATGTTTTTCCCATGTTGATATTCTGTTGTAAATTTTTTGTTTTGTTTTGACATTTTTCAACATGTCCCTGTGCAATTCATTGTACCTTTTGTACCATTGATTTTTTTGTAAAGCTGGTGGTCACAATGGTTATTGTTACCACAAGCCAATGTGTATGCAATTAATGGTATTGAATGAAGATGATATGTTTTTCTTTTGTCAGAGCCATTGATTGAATGATGTTGTGTATGTATTATCATGAATAAATGAAAGTTTGTTTTCATATTATGAGAGACTAACTGAATCTGCTGAGTAATAATCTAGTCCATGTCCTGTTGATATAATTGCTGTTTTCCTGTTCGGTTGTCTTAATAGACACAAGGTCAGTGCTGCTAGCATGCAGTACAACCTTTACTGTAACAGAACAGATGCCGGTATCTTCACAGTATCTTAATGTTGTTATTTTATTTTGCTTTGTTCCATTGTTATGCTGAGTTGATTTTTTTTGCAGATTCACCCATGGTTTGTACTCATAGTTATAAATGTATGTTTCCTTTCATTCATGTTTTTGGAGATTTCTCCTTTTGTTGCCAATTTTCTAAATATGTTGTTCCTGGTAATTTTCCAGGTTGGTTGGTAGGTTGGTTTGGATTTGATTGACTGAAATAAACAAAAAGTCAAGCATCAACACGGTCTTGGGTGATGGACGGATGACTCTCCCCACTCTGCCCATGACTGCTTACATCTGTATCTGTGTGTATTTGTACGTACGTGGGCACGAGCGTCCGTTGTTTTGCTGCTCTGTTGGCAACAACAATAACCTTTAAACCCATGTGTTTTAGAAAGCGAGAGAGAGAGAGAGAGAGAGAGAGAGAGAGAGAGAGAGAGAGTCACTTTCCAATACACTAACTTACATGCATAATTCTGTACAAAGGCAACATTACAGCATATGACACAATACGAAGACTCGTTATATGCATGACACAATACAAAGCACATTACATGCATGACACAATACAAAGACTCATTACATGCATGACACAATACAAAGACTCATTACATGCATGACACAATACAAAGGCACATTACATGCGTGGCACAATACAAAGGCATATTACATGCATGACACCATACAAAGACACATTAGATGCATGACGCAATACAAAGGCACATCACATGCACGACACAATACAACGGCACACTACATGCATGACACAATACAAAGGCACACTACACATTAGAAAGATAGACAACAGACAGAGTGTAGGACAAAACATGGCATTGGACAAAATACACATCGTAGGACGAAGACACATGGTACAGAACAGAGACACATAACATTACACAAAGACACATACTATGTGGCACACATACGACTTGTAAAAGAAACAGAATACAAGATAGACACGTAAAGACCATATAGACCTTTCAAAAGACCTTGTCTGACCTTTTTAAAGACCTTATCTGACCTTTTTAAGACCTTACCTGACCTTTTACAATTTTAGAGCAATATAAGGCATGACGTAAAGTCGACATCCACCTAAATGACGTAACACATCGTCCTAAACACTCGAAACCAGTATCTAACCATCGTTCCTAAACAATCTCAAGCAGTATTATGTTGCTCTCAAATACTACAAGAAAATTGTGTCGAATCAATCCTCATTATTAGTATTAATATCAGTAATGTTATTATTAGGACTACTGATATTGATTTCTTAATCCCTGATCTGCGCATGCGCACTGATGAGATCCTCACATGACATCCTCAATGGGGAATGATTGAACCTCCTATACTACTCACCACACGTGGAGCACCTAGTCCTCCCCTTGACGTCTATGTTGTCATACGTCATTGACTATATAATTATATTCATTTGTCTTTCGTTGTATGCCACCAAGCCTGTAAGATTTTGTTCTGTTTCTTCCTTTCTTTTCTTTATTTCTGTCTGTCTGTCTGTCTGTGTCCAGGACGGGGAAATCGTGATGGTATTGCTTAAGTGCACTAAGTTGATGTAGTATTAGTCCAGGCTTAACACACCAAGGTTTATCTTTGCACTCATACACGCATGTGCACACTCATGCGCCCCACGAAACATTCACCTCTCTCTGGAATGGGATGTCACGCATTCGTTTCTCTCCTAACACGACTGAGCACAAGAATGACAATTTCTATGCTACTTATAATCAAACATGAAAAATCCAATTACACAAAATGAACAAATCAGCGCATGAAAGATCTATACTTCCTAATCCCGGGTTATAATAAAATGACTTCTTACCTGGCCAAGTTTTCACACCACACCACAGTTCTTGAAAAAGTCTCTTCACGTCTTCTTCAGCACTGCTTGAATGGTGATGCCCTTGGTTGACTGGCTCCAGGCTTCAGGACTGGGTCTTCGTGGTCTTCTCTGGGATCTCGACGTAGAACTCTTCTTCTTCGTCTCTTTTCACCCACCTCTGGGTTCAAATTCAGTTTGTCTGTCTTCACCCACCTCTGGCTTCAAACTTAGTTTCCTTCTCTTCCAGCTTGTCTTTAACTCTAAGACTTTGCTGTCTCTTCTATCTCCCAGACCACGTTTCTCTCGACCCTTTCTCTGTCCTGCTCACTCCTCTCCCTTCTCTCTCTCCTCTGCCTTCCCCCCCCCCCCCCTCTCTCCTCTCTCTCTCTCTCTCTCTCTCTCTCTCCTCTCTCTCTCTCTTCCCTCTCTCTCTCTCTCGTGGTGTTCTTCTTCTCTCCCGTGGTGTTATTCTCCTTCAGTTTAATAGGGATGGAAACAAAGGATTCCCCTTCGGGCCATGCCTTTGTCCATGCTGCTTCTCAAACCCCCTGTTCACAGTACCCTGAATTCTCCATTCGCTACATTCTCCCACACATCAGCATTTACACACATCCCTACCTAATTGATTAGCAAACATTTGGCACCAGATGGACATCGAACTTTCCCGCCGACTTCGGTGGTCACTTAACACAGTAATTATCTTAAAGAGGGCTACGATAACAACATCCACGCGCGTTCGACCAGCCTGACAATAGAACCAACCAAGTGACCCACGGCAATACCATCTGAACGAGTCCAAGACTCCTGCTCTTTAATGACTGTTTACAAAAGAACCTCAGCTGACTGGGTAATGTAGCGCCCACTTGACGCTCCGAGGTCCTAGTGGTTACGTCCCTCCCCCCTTTCGCTATCGGAAGGTTCGAATCCGGAGAGCCCCTACTAACCTTAGTGCCATCTGTCACCGACCACTTCGTCATCCTTGACACAGTTCGACCGTGTGCGATGGTAAAGCACACTGGTTAGTGGGTCCATTACCTATTTGTATACTACGTACAACGTCCCTTTGCCCCTAAGCGTATAATGCCTTTTGTGAGAGGTTTCACGTCCTTTGACTGTCTGTCTGTCTGTCTGTCTTTTCTTTATTTCTTTCTCTCTATCTGTCTGTCTGTCTTTCTGTCTTTCTTTCTGTCTCTTCTTTTCTTTCTTTCTTCACTTTCTCTTCTTTTCTTTTCTTTCTATCTACTTTCTTTCTTTTCTTTTCTTTCTTCCTTTCTTTTATTGTCTTTTCTTCTTCCTTTTCTTTCTTCCTTTCTTTTTGTCTTTTTTCTTCCTTTTAATTTCTGTCTTTTTTTTTCCCTTTCTTTTCTTGTTTTTTTCCCCCTTTCTATCTTAATCCCTGATACGACGGCTCATTATCTCTGCGCATGCGCACTGATGAGATCCTCACATGAGACCCTCAATGGGGGGGGGGGGGGGGGGGGGGGGGGGGGGGGGGGGGGGGGGGGGGGGGGGGCGGGGGCGGGGGGGATGATTGAACCCTCATATACTAATATTCACCACCTTGGAACACCTAGGGGTAAAATGGGGCAATTCGCCTCGGTGGGATCAAACGCCCATCCCCCGTATTTCGGAGAACATGTGATGTAGCAAATCACGTGATATTTGACCTGAATCCTGAGCAAAGAAGACGCTTCTGACAGGAGAAAGAGAACTCACAACTAAACGGTAAGTTTTACAGACTTCTTTGTTTCTTTGGGGCTTGCTTTCAGTAATTTCTTAGATGAGAAAGGGGAGACACCACACGCCCTTCCCTATGATCCGGGAGGCCCTGACAGGGACAAGAGAAAGGGGAGACACCACACGCCCTTCACTATGATCCGGGAGGCCCTGACAGGGACAAGAGAAAGGGGAGACACCACACGCCCTTCACTATGATCCGGGAGGCCCTGACAGGGACAGGAGAAAGGGAGACACCACATGCCCTTCCTATGATCCGGAGGCCCTGACAGGGACAAGAGAAAGGGGAGACACCACACGCCCTTCACTATGATCCGGGAGGCCCTGACAGGGACAGGAGAAAGGGGAGACACCACACGCCCTTCACTATGGTACGGGAGGCCCTGACAAGGACAGGAGAAAGGGGAGACACCACACGCCCTTCACTATGATCCGGGAGGCCCTGATAGAGACAGGAGAAAAGGGGAGACACCACACGCCCTTCACTATGGTCCGGGAGGCCCTGACAAGGACAGGGAGAAAGGGGAGACACCACATGCCCTTCACTATGATCCGGGAGGCCCTGACAGGGAGAAAGGGGAGACACCACACGCCCTTCACTAAGATCCGGGAGGCCCTGACAGGGACAGGAGAAAGGGGAGACACCACACGCCCTTCACTATGGTCCGGGAGGCCCTGACAGGGACAGGAGAAAGGGGAGACACCACACGCCCTTCACTATGATCCGGGAGGCCCTGACAGGGACAGGAGAAAGGGGAGACAAAACACGCCCTTCACTATAATCCGGAGGCCCTGACAAGGACAGGGAGAAAGGGAGACACCACACGCCCTTCAATATGGTCCGGGAGGCCCTGACAAGGACAGGGAGAAAGGGGAGATACCACACGCCCTTCACTATGATCCGGGAGGCCCTGACAGGGACAAGAGAAAGGGGAGACACCACACGCCCTTCACTATGATCCGGGAGGCCCTGACAAGGACAGGGAGAAAGGGGAGACAAAACACGCCCTTCCCTATGATCCAGGAGGCCCTGACAGGGACAGGAGAAAGGGGAGACACCACACGCCCTTCACTATGATCCGGGAGGCCCTGACAGGGACAAGAGAAAGGGGAGACACCACACGCCCTTCCCTATGATCCGGGAGGCCCTGACAAGGACAGGGAGAAAGGGGAGACACCACACGCCCTTCCCTATGATCCGGGAGGCCCTGACAGGGACAGGAGATAGGGGACACACCACACGCCCTTCACTATGATCCAGGAGGCCCTGACAAGGACAGGGAGAAAGGGAGACAAAACACGCCCTTCCCTATGATCCGGGAGGCCCTGACAGGGACAGGAAAAGGGGAGACACCACACGCCCTTCACTATGATCCGGGAGGCCCTGACAGGGACAGGAGAAAGGGGAGACAAAAACACGCCCTTCCCTATGATCCGGAGGCCCTGACAAGGACAGGGAGAAAGGGGAGACACCACACGCCCTTCACTATGATCCGGGAGGCCCTGACAGGGACAGGAGAAAGGGGGGACACCACACGCCCTTCCCTATGATCCGGGAGGCCCTGACAGGGACAAGAGAAAGGGGAGACACCACACCGCCCTTCACTATGATCCGGGAGGCCCTGACAGGGACAGGAGAAAGGGGAGACACCACACGCCCTTCACTATGGTCCGGAGGCCCTGACAAGGACAGGGAGAAAGGGGAGACACCACACGCCCTTCACTATGATCCGGGAGGCCCTGACAGGGAGAAAGGGGAGACACCACACGCCCTTCACTAAGATCCGGGAGGCCCTGACAGGACAGGAGAAAGGAGAGACACCACACGCCCTTCACTATGGTCCGGGAGGCCTGACAGGGACAGGAGAAAGGGGAGACACCACACGCCCTTCACTATGATCCGGGAGGCCCTGACAGGGACAGGAGAAAGGGGAGACAAAACACGCCCTTCACTATAATCCGGGAGGCCCTGACAAGGACAGGGAGAAAGGGGAGACACCACACGCCCTTCAATATGGTCCGGGAGGCCCTGACAAGGACAGGGAGAAAGGGGAGATACCACACGCCCTTCACTATGATCCGGGAGGCCCTGACAGGGACAAGAGAAAGGGGAGACACCACACGCCCTTCACTATGATCCGGGAGGCCCTGACAAGGACAGGGAGAAAGGGGAGACAAAACACGCCCTTCCCTATGATCCGGGAGGCCCTGAAAGGGACAGGAGAAAGGGGAGACACCACACGCCTTTCACTATGATCCGGGAGGCCCTGACAGGGACAAGAGAAAGGGGAGACACCACACGCCCTTCACTATGATCCGGGAGGCCCTGACAAGGACAGGGAGAAAGGGGAGACACCACACGCCCTTCCCTATGATCCGGGAGGCCCTGACAGGGACAGGAGATAGGGAGACACCACACGCCCTTCACTATGATCCAGGAGGCCCTGACAAGGACAGGGAGAAAGGGGAGACAAAACACGCCCTTCCCTATGATCCGGGAGGCCCTGACAGGGACAGGAGATAGGGGAGACACCACACGCCCTTCACTATGATCCGGGAGGCCCTGACAGGGACAAGAGAAAGGGGAGACAAAACACGCCCTTCACTATGATCCGGGAGGCCCTGACAGGGACAGGAGAAAGGGGAGACACCACACGCCCTTCACTATGATCCGGGAGGCCCTGACAGGGACAGGAGATAGGGGAGACACCACACGCCCTTCACTATGATCCGGGAGGCCCTGACAGGGACAGGGAGAAAGGGGAGACAAAACACGCCTTCACTATGATCCAGGAGGCCCTGACAGGGACAGGAGATAGGGGAGACACCACACGCCCTTCACTATGATCCAGGAGGCCCTGACAGGGACAGGGAGAAAATGGAGACACCCCACGCCCTTCACTATGATCCGGGAGGCCCTGACAGGGACAGGGAGAAAGGGGAGACACCACACGCCCTTCACTATGATCCGGGAGGCCCTGACAGGGACAGGAGAAAGGGGAGACACCACACGCCCTTCACTATGATCCGGGAGGCCCTGACAGGGACAGGAGAAAGGGGAGACACCACACGCCCTTCACTATGATCCAGGAGGCCCTGACAGGGACAGGGAGAAAGGGGAGACAAAACACGCCCTTCCCTATGATCCGGGAGGCCCTGACAAGTTCT
>JAFLJL010015745.1:63148-75753 GCA_018398815.1 Conus ventricosus | reverse complement strand
CACTGAGGATGTTGAAGGTGTGCTCACCTTCACTGGACATCTTCGCTGGGACTGGATAGACCAGCCATCGGGCTCCCTTCTAGGATCCACTCCACGGTGAACCTCCTCGGGCACGGGATAAGAGAGTCTTAAGTCGTGTTGGGTGGGTGGGGTTTGGCGTTGTGGTGTGGGCCTGAACCCGGGTCACTGATTCGTTTTTTTTTTTTCTTATTGTTTTGTTTAACCTGACTAGGTCCTGTTTGATGTATTATTGCTTCTAGTACTGTCTTTCTTCTGTTATGTTAATGTCTTTGTAGCGGTTTAGTGGGTTAGGTTGGGACGGTAGCGGGATCCCAGGATATTGGGGGGTTTTTGTGGTCTATTTAATTTACTTTGTCCCCTCGGTCAGTTAGTTCTGAATAGTGCTTTTTCTCTTCTATGCCCCATTGTTTTTTTTCTTTCTTTCTTTTCCTCTCACGGCTGTTTCCTCTCCTTTGTTATGACCCATACCCCATATGGAGTGCTAGTGTGAGTGAATGGTTGTAATGTGAAGTAAAAATATCGTTGAAACCTCTTTCTCTTGTGGTCTGGTGGTGTGAGGGATTGAGTGATCGCTCCGTTTCTGCCACTGCACATTACCTGTTTAAGAACACCCCCCCCCCCCCCCTGTCAGGTGTACTCGCACGTGACACATGGCTAAGGATACTGGTGCCATGGTTTTATTTGAAAACGATTGGATTGCCTGTGGCCCAACTATTTTCAAATACTGCTACTTCCAATCATTGCGCAGACGCTGACTCGTTTCCGGTGCCTCCCCATTTTGTGTTCCGGTAGGCGGGGCCCGTCTTCGGGCCCAGTTGACGCACGTGCAATGAAGTTTTCGATTTGTAGACGGTGTGTGTCGTCTTAACGTGGCTCTGCGTAGTCGGCTGGATGTTAAGCAACGTTAATAATAATTATAATAATAATATTTATTGATGGATTGTTAGTACTGATAAGAGAGGAGTGTCGGGAGTGTCAATATTATCTCTTATTGCTGCTGCTGGGTTTAATATTGATGCAGCTACTGATGTGTTTTTTCTAGGTTTTTTTTTTTTTGTATTACGTGTGACCATTACTAATGGGACTCCTACGTGCAGGTTGGAGTGCGGAGATTCTATTTTACTGTTTTGGTTGGTGTTGCTATTGGTCTTGTTGGTAGTCGACTGTAATGTTGCTGCCGTTTGCGTACTATGTCCTTGATTTGTTTTATTATTTGGTCACCTCTGCTGCTGCTGCTAGAGATATATCCCATGCCAGGTAACTGTCATATGTCAGTATGCGGTCCGGGTGTCATTTCTCATTGCCTTGTTTTTGAGACTGGTGTCTAAATCTTATAGTGGTTTGATGCTTGACTGATGGAGCCTGAAACTTCTGTTGCTTATACCTTGTTGGCACAGGGTTATAGTTAGGGTTTTCTTTTGGTGACTGATGAGCACTAGAATCTGGTTGTGGTTGTCATGTTAATCCTTTGTGTTTGTGACTCTGAATTGTTTGTCCGATAGGTCAGTGACATTATGGGGTGGCGGAATATTGCACAGCCAGTCCAATGAGATGAATGAACATACGTTTTGTTGAGGGTTTCGCCCTTGGCGTGTTTCTAGTGCCATAATGTCTGCAGGAGTGCAGCTTACACGAGTGTTTCTATTGATGGACTTGTGACAAGTGGACAGTGTAGGAATGCGCAAATGTAGTTAATCCACACTGTTTTGAGCATGCAGGTGTGTCGTTTCCGCTAGTGCACCGTTTCCAGTGTGGATTGCAACACCCGGTGTTGACCAACGGTCTGGCTGATGTGACGGCCTGAGGGCCGACCCAGGCGGAGCTGAACCAGGCCACCCAGGCGGGAGCTGACACCAGGCGCGACCCAGCCGACCCAGGCTTTGCAGCCCCAGCGCAGTTCGTGGGCGTGCTGGACGCGTGCCCCCAAGTTTGGTGGTGGTTCAGACTCATCCTGCTCGTACAACCACAACTTGCAGCTGATTTCCATCTCGTTAGCATCTGTGTCTTAAGGCTTGATTGCCGGGTTTCTACAGCAAACCCTTCGACTACTTTTTTATTATATTTAATTTCTAAACCCCAGTGGCGAGTTCATCGTTTCTGCATCGTCGTTGTCCGCGCTTTTGTCCACGTTATTCCGTCATCAACCGTGTAGTGAGCGAAAAACAGATTACTGTCTAAAGTTGTGCTACTTCGTTGCACCAGTGGGTGTTGCTTGGCAGCCTGGTTTTTGGGATGATGCTTGTGCTTGTTGGTTTGGATATTTGTTTTCTGTGTCTGTTGATGTTGGGAGTCTACGTGCAGGAAAAAAAAAATGGGGGTTGTGTGACATAGATCGTCAGCGTGTCGTAATTAAATAAATCAAAAATTTGTTAACGTTGTTTGGGCGTGTTGAATGAAGGGCTGTTGAATAGGTGTTAACGTGTCAAGATGGGGTGTGAGCATGATCGTCAGCGTGTCGTTATTCAAAAAATAATTGATTAGTAACGTTGTGTGTGAAAGGCTATAAAACAACAGATGTTGCAGTAAACCATTTTCTATGTAAACACAATGAACAAGCCACACAAACTTCACAAAATCACAAAATCGGGGGAGGATGGGGGGGGGGGAAGGCGGGGGGAGGAGGGGAGGGGAGGGAGGGAGGAGGGGGGATGGGGGGGGGGGGAGGGGGGGGGGGGTCGCGGCGGACAAGTCCAAAAACACCTGCAAAAAAAAAAAAGCCAACAACCAAACTTTCTCAGAATAATCAGCACTTCCATTATCGATTAAAAAGAGTAATTATGAACAATATCAAAATAGAATGACAAAAAAAAAAATATAAGCACGATATCAATAACTGAAACCCTTGCAATATACAAAGCAATAGCAACAACAAAGGTTTTGCCTCAAGTGGCACGAAGCTACCTTAAAACAGGTTAGGGGACGACTCCAAAGTGTTGTGTACTGTTTCTGCCTAATTTTGCAAACCTTGTGGTTTTCCCAAAGTATTGAAAAGAACGAAAAGTTTATTAAAAGATGGGCTTGACAAAGTGGCGCCTGTTTGAGGTGAACCACATCTGTAGGCCTGTGGTAAACAATAATAGAGTTTAACAGTACACGTGGTTAAAATAAGCCTATCTTGTAGTTGTTATTCAGGAACTCATAAGAAGGTAGACAGACAGCAGACAGCAGCCGTGGGTCAGTAAACTCAAGTATTTTGTGAAAGAGACAGACAGACAAACGCTTAGACAGGCAGACCAAACTGACAGACTGGCAGATAAATTGACAGACAGAGACAGACTGCCGGCCCCAAAACCACAACTCTAGCAAAAACTTTGAAAGACATAACAATATGCAGAACATGACTCAAAAACCTATACACTATCATAAAGCTACATATCTGAAAATTCCCAAATCCACAAAATAATCAGTGTACCGATCTGTAGCCCAGTTTGTTGACCAAAGAAGAACCATCAAAGTGTTCCCTTATAAACATTAAACTCTAAAGAGAACACATTTATATTCCAAGAAGAAAAAGTTCTTAGCAAATAGAATGATACATAGGGAAAAACCTGCAAAAAGACACGTCCTGGACACTACTGGAAATGATGAGAACGCATCACTGATGAAGTTAAAAGCCAAACAAAAGTCTAAACCTGTCAGTATGGGGGAAAAGGACCAAAGTCTACATCACTGTCGTCCCACTGTTGGACAAATACTTCAAGCGTTTGCCAACAACCTGGGAAAAAAAAGTTCCATAACTGAACTGTTTTAACTTCTTGTTTGTTCAGGAGTAAGGTTGTGCTCAGATGTACTGACACTAGTGACAGACCAGTAGCTGAGGAGCCTCAAGTTTAGTCTTTCACCCTACTCTGTGGCGTAAATCACCCACACACCCACTGAATTTCTACTGTAACTCAAAACCTTTATATCTACATCCCTGCGACTTCTTGACCTTGTCATAAACCTTGTTATTACGTCCCTTACGAAACTTGTTCTGCCTGTGTTTGTAAACACACTGTAAATAAACAAAACAACAACAAAAAAGGACCTCAGTACTTTACGACGTGGTGTCGGCCCACAGCCATACTCACAAAAGAAACCAGCGTGCCGTACACCGTGGTGTGAGACATACCCATACATTTTTAGATTAGACAGCACTGTCCAGTATGCACGCCCGGAATTAAGAAGCCATGATCCCTACGAATGCTCCTTCTTCTTTCGTTAATGTCCCGCCTTCAACAAGTTGAAGATACTGACACTATACCACATGAACGCTCGTATGCTCAAGTGCATTCATGATAGAAATATGGTCTCCTATCAACTGTGCAATGAAAAAACATTAAACAAACCACTAACTGGCTGATCAGAACAGGAAACAAAGCTAAACACACGCACATATAAACGTCCCATTACATGAACAATTCTTCCGTTGACGTAATTTTTCTTACGTCGTTGCCTAGATAGTATTTCTTCCCTATTAAGTGTCGCAAGTAGTCCTACTGACGACGGTCCGAACGTTCACGATTTTTTTCCCCCCCCCAAAATCTTCAGATCATCCACAAAGATAGTTTGTAATTGTTTGCAGAAGATTGTGCGTCAAAAATCTTTTTTGATATTACATATAGTCCACCGATACCCTAAGATGGCTCAAAAGAATACTCGGAACAATCACCGATACTATAAATAACAAACTGCTTTGTGAAAATCGCAGTGGTGTGAGACGCTTGAAAACGTGTGATTTCATGCTCATGCATGAGAGAGAACGACTAGTATTTTCCTTCCACCAACATTGGGTGTGAGGGTGTGCGTTGCGCGCGCACGAGCGCTCGCTCACCATGTAGGCGCCAGTTGCTGCCCTCTCCTGATGTACTTCAAGCCATTGTTCTTCTTAGAACACACGATTTACCTGTACATCCACAACCAACGAAAACTTCCTTAGGAAAACAAAGGTTTCAATTACACAATGGCGAAAACAGTGAGGGCGTCATTAAATGGCGCAATGAAATGTCGGTTTTAGTGTAACAGCAACGGCGCATGGAAGCAATGCGCCTTCATAGAAACCATCGGTACGTGCGGCCACGCCCACGACGTACCAGCGTGTTTGCTTCTTCAGTGAAACATGTTACGGCACACCGCCGACGTACAGCAGCGTGTTGCACCCTTCATTGAAACCATAGGTTACGGCACACCCCACGCAGCGTGTTGCCTCCTTCATAGAAACAATATTACGGCACCCCCACTACGGCAGCGTGTTAGCTCCATCATTGAAAGCATGGGTTACGGCACGCCCACGGACGTATGGCACGCAAATGATTAGCGACGTACGGGAAAGGTTAATAAAGAACAGTTAAGCCTTAGCACAGTGACAGAACGCCATAAAAATTACAACCCAAGACCGCTTTGACAGAAGCACTAGTACTACCTCTAGACCCGACCTTTGAATAGGTGACAGACCCAAACGGTACTTGGTATGGTGCCATTGAAGGCATGTAGGATTCTGACCAAAAAGCCCCAAGCCATTGTCATGGACAGATCAGGTTAAGTAAGTATACATGTGTGATGTGCAAATGCTTGAGTAAATAACTACTTTCTCCAATGTGTAAGGGTAAACACTTTGCCACTCCTAAGAATCAATGAAAGTTTTCAACCAAAGAAGTGAAAGATGAGACGAAGTAAAATAAAATCATGGGATCAGAGATCTTGCACAGTCAAACAATTTACATCAAAAGTAAAACGAATACAAGCAAATAACCTTTACAACAGAATTATAATATGCGAATGATTTTCATTCACGCACCGACAATCAAGTCACAAAAATCGCCATTAAACATAACCGTTGTCCGTGACCTCAATTGACTCTCTCCAGAGTGTTCCCAAACCGAGTTTTAGAACGAGAATCTGGCACGGATGGTTCATTTTCGCATAGTGATCACCATTCTAAAGTTAGAATTATCGTCTATCCCCTTTAGCACCTTCCCCTCCAAAGCCTGCGCTGTGACGTCAAAAAATCACGGATTCTGACGCAAGTACCACAATCAATACGATTTCACTGACAACCCCCACCCTCCCGTCCTTCCCCTTCCCATCGTACAACATATCATTTTGGGGACAATAATCGTTCTATCATAAACATTATGTTTTCCTACATACATTACCCATACCATTGTATTATTCTCATAGACACTCACATTCATACTTTTATCGCACAATCGCATTCATCATATACTCAGACACTTTCACCATTTCTCCCTTTAACGCACAATTCAAAATTTTCCGGACGCCCCCTCACACTTTCATTTCCACCAGACGGAACCATCCGCAGACAGCACACTTTCCTTCCCCCTCACTAATCAATGACATTACCTAGATACTCTCTTACCTTCTGCCTGTTTGTTTTGTGAGACAGTCGATACATCCTGACCACGCACTATACACTGAAAAGCCCACCAATTTAACCCCTTCAGTTTGTCTTTTCCTTTACTGTTTTCTCTTGATCTGTAAAATGTTATCTGCAATCACTGGGGAATCAGGCTTGTTGCTAGGTGGTGCACACAATCCATCTCCACATTGTCAGAAAGACCAAGTTGAACAACCAGAAGTCTTTTCAACTGATGCTGAAGGTAGCACTGGTCTCCCCCTCTTCCTGCTTCAATCCCTAGAAAATCAGGTCATGTCTTATTGATCTTCCTTCCAGAACGTCCTGTCTTTTTCACTAAGTTTTGCAACACAGCACAAAAAACGTCCCTGTGAGCTTTCACTCATTTTTCTCTTGCATTAGTGCCACCTCCTTCTCAACACTCAATCTCCACCTGTAGAACCTCTGCATGATGGCTGCAATGAAAGACACCCCCCCGTCCAGCTTTGGAAAACATAGGAAGGACCACTCCGATTCAACTGTCAAGAGATCAGCCAGGGTAGAGTTAACGGTGTCCCACTCCCGTTCAACCCGTCATGAGAATCAGCCAGGTAATATTAACATGTCCACTCCGTTCACCCTCGTCATGAGATCAGCCAGGGTAAGTTAGTGTCCCTCCGTTCAGCCTCGTCATAAAGATCAGCCATGGTAGAGTTACCAGTGTCCACCCCCGTTCAACCTCGTCATAATCAGCCAGGGTAGAGTGAACAGAGGGTTTGAGGCAGGCACTGAACGAGCTGTCTATCAACTCGCTATTTGCTGAAGAGACACTCTCCCCTGCTTGTGCTCAGTCACGCTGGCAGAAACCCTTGGCCCTGGTTTTCACTGGTGGGTTTCTCATGTGTCCCGGGTCCAATTTGGTGTCACCATGTCAAATATAGGAGTAAATTCAAAAACAGGTAAATCACACGCAAAAGCCACCCAACAAAACACTATTGAGCCTGTCCCTCTCGAGTTAGTGTGCCTCACAATCATCATCTTCCTGACTGACACTTCCCTTTTGAGTCATAAAGCTCCAAAACCGTCCGCACAAACAACCACAAACAGGTCCGGAAATCTGAGAAGCCGACGGCATAGCTTGCCGGATGGACCAACGCAAAGTTAAAAAAAAAAGTTTACAGACACAAATACACTTGCACGAAAGGGAGCGATGGAGAAAGCACATCTGCTCAATATACGGCTGGCAAGCACACCCAGAGAAGAGAGGGAGAAGAAAGAGATAGAGAGAAGAGATAGGAGAGAGAGAGACGAGTACAATGCATACACAAACCCATGTTCCTCGACACATAGCACACTGCGACAAAGAACAACAACAATAAAAAAAACAGCATACACACAGCACACACCCACACACACTCACACACACACACACACAACACACACACGCGCGCGCGCGCGCGCGCACACGCACACAGCGCGCTCATTTATTCCACAACATGGGTTTTTTTGTTCTTCTTTTTTTGCTCCCATGTCATTATGTCACCACGTGCGCGCGTGCGATCATGCACGAAACACACGCCATGCACCCACACACACAGACACACACACACAACACACCACACACACACACACACAACGCAAACGCACGCACATTCACAGCACGCACAAACACACACACACACACACACCCACCCACACACCCACACACACACACACACACACACACACACCACACACAATAGGAGGACGGGAGGGAGAGAGAAGTTGGGACAGACAGACTGACTGAGAGACAAAACAGCAAACTAAAGAGAAGCAATATGAGAGAGATTGTTGGAGGGGAGGGGTGGGGGGTTAGAGAAAAGGGAAGGGGAGAGAGGCAACAAATATCTTGATCCTTGACAAAGACAGAGTCAAGACAACAGCCATACAGACAATAAACTGACAAAGACGGAGAGAGAGAGAGAGAGAGAGAGAGAGAGAGAGAGAAGAGAGAGAGAAGAGACGAAGAGAGAAGGAGAGTACATGCACAGAACAATATGCCCATACACAACATGACAGAAAACAAGAACGAGAATACAAAACAACGCGTGCGCGCACAACAGCCATACACAACGCACACGCACACACAACACACACACACACACACACACACACACACACACACACACACCACACAATGCGAACGTGCGCGCGCGCGCTCGCACGCACGCACACACACACACACACTCACACACACACACACACACAACACACACCACACACACACACACACACACACACACACACACTGATATGTGATTTTGCTTCGCAAGCTAGAATATTAATGTTATCAGTTTTGATATAGTAGTATAGTTATAATCAAATTTTGGTTTGAAGAGCTCCCAGTTTGGAACGGACTTACGGGAAAACGCACAGCAAGCTTTTATGATTGATACCTGAATTTGTCAACAATGATAAGAATATGTGAGTATCGTTTTAGTGGCATCGAATGTTTTTAGCACGTTTAGGAAAGTCTACATCAGACCTCATATCCAGTTCCGTTTGGTTAGCACTTTGAATAGTTGAGCAGCGAAGAATGTACTTAGCGCAGCTAGTTCACGATGGTCATCAAGAGGTAAGACACCAGCTTCATGGTATGTTCCTAAAGCTGAAGCATGAAATGGAACACCAAGGGCTAATCTGAATGCCTTAGAGTCTATACATTGAAGCTTTTTTAATAAGTACTTAGGAGCACTAAAAAAGACCTCTTGTGCATATGACAATTTGGATCTAACTAAAGCCGAAGAAAGATGTATTAAACTTTTTGTTTCCTGGCCCCAACTTTGTTTGCTTATAACTTTGAGCAGATTAAGAATTTTCTCGCTTGATTTATTATGTTTTCCAGTGAAAATTCCAAGAAAGATTTGACATAAGATGCACACCAAGGAATTTAATCTCAGAAGTGTAGCTCAATGTGGTATTATGTACTTTGAAGTTAGGAGTATTGTGAGCAGACCCACCTGCATCAAATAACATTATATACGGGATTTTTCAGCCGACAGACATAAACCATTATCAGACATGAAGTTCGCAATGTTGTCTAACTCTTTTTGATATATTCTTCTAATGTAATTAACAGAATCTTTTTGATGTGTTCTTTTTCAATGTGACGTTCAACCATAAGCAGATGTCATCCGCATATTGAATCAAGTTAAAGTTTTTTGAAATGTATTTAGGTAAATCCATAGTTAAAATATTAAGAGAAGAGGGGGGCGATCACAGAGCCTTGAGGATACCCATATCTAGTAATCTTTTGGATGAATACGTATGACCTATTCTTGTCTGAATACTTCTGTTGGTCAGGAATGTTTTAACAAAATTTATAAATATGACCAGAGAGACCTATAGTTTTTAATTTATATAAAAGCCTATCATGCCAAACTTGATCAAATGCCTTGTTGATATCGAAAAATGTGGCGAGAACGTTTTGTCTTCTAGCAAACTGTGTTTAATTTGCGTAGTGAGCTTTACAAGATGATCAATCGTAGACCTGCCCTTTCTAAAACCGGCCTGGTTTGCGGGGATAATGCCAGTTTTTTCACAATAGTATGTCAATCTGTTTAGAACAATTATCTCCATTAGTTTACAGACATGAGATGTAAGAGCTATAGGTCGATAGCTATTTGTGTTTGTCATTGATTTTCCATTCTTTAAAATGGGAACGATAATTGAGTCTCTCCATATGGAAGGTATGTTCCCTTCAATCCAACATTTATTAATAATTTCATGTAGAAATAAAACAAAATTTTGTGGTATATGTTTTAACATTTCATTAGAAATGGCATCTAAACCAAGAGACGTTTTCTTATTAGACAATGAAGAAATAGCAAGTGTAATTCCTGAGAAGTAATATCAGCATTTAAATAATGATCATTATTTTCGTCAGGATCAGCGTACATTTCTTTGTTAGATTGGTTTTCTCTCATAGCTCTGCATTTGTCTGATAAACTACAGAAGGAGCTGTTTTTGGAAAACATGTCAGCAAATGATTCTGCTTTTTGGTATGCCGAAGGAAATTTTTCAGCACCTATTATGATTGGATATGCAGGTAAATGGATTCCGTTTTTCATTTTATGGATCTTTTTTTCCAAATTTTATGATATCTTTTGTTCACTTATTTCATTAAAACAAAATGAGGACCAGTACTCGCGTTTAGCATTTCAATTACTTTATTTCCTTTGATTCTTGGCAGTTCTAACTGGTATGCTCCCTTTAAACCTTTTACTTTTGCGTACGTTTAAACGTGCTTTTATTTTTATCAACAGCGTTTCTGCAAGATTCTGTCCACCACACTTTAACCGTGTGTTTGGGAGATTTTGATTGACTAAGAATCGGAATTGCCTCACCAGCTGCATGCAGTAGTGAGATAGTAAAATGACTGTACATAGATTCTATATCAGATTATCAAAAGAATTGACATCATATGAAGATAGCACAGATTGAAATTTGGCCCAGCAGCTCGCTTGTAATCAAACTTTGGGATTTTATCCTTACTGTCATCTTGGCTCACTACAAATCCTCTCAGAGAAATAACTATGGAATATATCACTCCCTAAAGTGTTATCATACGTTTGCCATGTACAGCTCGTAAAAGTCTATACCGATGGGTCTCTATTAAACAATAATGCTGGTTGTGCTTTGTCATCCATTTTTAAAAATTGAGAAGTCCATTCATCTTGGGGCAAATCTGTCTATTTTTACAGCCGAACTTATAGCCATATTAATGGCCGTAGAGTACATAAATGATTATCATTGGACTGTTATGGCAATTCCTTCTGTGTAGATTCTAAGTCAGTTCTTCAAGCTTTAGAATCTACAAATTCAAAAAACCGTGCTGAAATCATATCAGAAATTAAATACTTATTCACAACCTTATGTCAAGAGGTATAATAGTTAATTTTTGTTGGGTTCCTTCTCATTGCTTCATATCCGGAAATGAGTGGGCTGACAGGATTGCTCGAGCAGGTGCAAACAATTCTGACAATACGGCTACTATTCATATTCCCTTGAGCTTACATGAAGGATATTCTCTCTTACAAAGAGCCTCTTTTGAAAAATTTGAGGAATACTACAAAGATAGTGTTCTCCCCACGAATACACAAACCCGACACTTCTATACTTTGTTGTACGAGCTCTCGAGCAAGTAATCTTTTAAAAAGGGCTTCCTCAGTAAATCCAGTAAACTGTAATACAAACATAGGATTATATCCAAGACACAGTAAACAACTTGTCTCCTTATTATTTCGGTTAAAAATAAATGCATTCAGAACAAAATATGTCAAGAATATTCGATGTGCTTGCGGCGCCCTTGATAATTGTACAACAACACACGTTCTATACTTTTGCCCCTACTTTGATTCCGATTTGTCAGAATTTAGAAAGGATGCTTCAAAGTGCATATTCCAGGATACCATATCTCTCTTAAATTTTGTACGAATTCTTATGTTAAGCCCAGTTGGCTCAATCCTGTAATTGCTGTTTCATGATCTTATTTTGTACAGTTGTTTGTTTTTACTTTTGATGTCTTTTTTTTTTTTTTTTTTTTTTTTTTTTTTTTACAGTTTAATTCTTACTTAGAGTTTCTCCTCATCACACATACACGCACACACGCACACGCACGCACGCGGGCGCGCACTCACGTACGCACGCTGCACGCACACACGTACGCACGCTGCACGCACACACTCAAACACACACACACACACACACACACGCCACACACACACACACACACACACACACACCACACACACACACACACACTCACACACACACACACACACACACACACACACACACACACACACACACACACACACACACACACACACACACACACACACACACACACCTTGTCTAATATCACATCTAGTGAAAAGACGTTAAATTGAAGAACAACACACACACACACACACACACACACACACACACACACACACACACACACACACACACACACACACGCTCATACCGAGTCTCAGAGAGTGAGAGAGAGAGAGCGCAAATGTACATAAATGCATGCCCACACATACAACACAAGAAGCGCAAGAGCAACAATATAAAACATCACACACAACACCACCACACACACACAAACACACACACACACACACACACACACCACAACACACCACACACACACACACACACACACACACACACACACATCCAGGAGGAGAGAGAAGGACCCCATATCTAAACATCACACCAA